>JALIZH010008494.1:0-215841 GCA_030522465.1 Rhipicephalus appendiculatus | reverse complement strand
TACACAGAGGTAACACAGGGCATCTCGCCAGAGCATAAGAAAAACAATCTGAGATTTTAATGCTTGAGAAAGGAAATTCATTGTTTAAAGAGGACCTACAAGTGCTGAGGTCCGAGTTCGAGCTCTTCCGCAACTTGCGTGAAACCCGTAAACTAGCATCACCCGGCCCAGTTCAAGCAGGCGGGTCGAATAAGTGCAAGGCTATTTGCCCCCCCCCCCCTGCCACCACGGAAAGCAAGGCCATGCAAATGACGAGTCTCCCGCTGAGGTCCCTAAGCCAGACTTGAATGTCCTCGGGGCTTTAACAGCGATTCAGGAATCCCTCAAGGAGATGAGAGAGGCCTTAGCCAGTAAATCTAGCACAATCGATCATATTGCCACGTGCGCTTGTTCTTTCACCTTCGCTTACGACCGCAAAGACTGTCACAAGTGCTCGGCGCTTGTGACAGTCTGTTCCAGAAGCTTCTCGGTTGTAGTAGATCGTTTTGTGAAGATTGCGCGCAAGACGCAGACACTCGAGCATATTCCAGAGCTTTCCCGACGACCAGTGATGAGGCTGGAATGTTCGACGCGTGATGTATAAAAGCTGCGGCGTCCCAACGAAGATCAGTTGATCGACGGCCGACGCTCTGTTTGCCGCTATCAGTGCCCGTGTGTATTGCTGTAGTAGGACCTTCCGTTTACCGGCCACAAGTTCGGCCAAATAAACAGTTTCTTCTTGGACATACTGCCTGCTGCATTCGTTAAGGTCACGACCACATGACGTCTGGTGGAGGTGCGGGGTAGGTGTCTTCGTCATTTGGGCTGGGTTCACGGCTTGACGGGGGCGTCCGGTACATGAAAGGAGCAGCTCCTCCAACAGACGTCACGTGGTCATGACGTTCACGAAGGCACAGGCAGTATGTCCAAGATGAAACTGTTTATTTGGCCGAACTTGTGGCCGGTAAACGAAAGGTTAGATTACAGCAATACACACGGGCACTGATAGCGGCGAACAGAGCATCGGCCGTCGATCAACTGATCATCGTTGGAACGCAGCGGCTTTTATACACCACGCGTCGAACATTCTAGCCTTATCACTGGTCGTCGCGAAAGCTCTGGAATAAGCTCGAGTGTTTGCGTCTTGCGCGAAATCTTAAAAAACTTCCCCATTTCCCGCTAAAGGGGACAATGTGTGCATGCGAAGCGGCGGGGAGATGGTTAGCTTGGGCGGGAGAAACGTCGCCGCTCTCGTTTTGCGGCAACGGCCCGGGCGCTCATCGCGGCGCTGCACAGGAGATAGAATGAGGCGTGCTCCGTCATTTTCATACCGCCGAACTACCGTGGTGCTCCCAGCGGAGTATGAAGCTGTCGCACCACCTCTCGTGCGCGCCGCTCCGTAGAGGATTCCTAAAGGAGAGAACGGGGACAACCATAGGTGAGGAGAGATAGATAGATAGATAGATAGATAGATAGATAGATAGATAGATAGATAGATAGATAGATAGATAGATAGATAGATAGATAGATAGATAGATAGATAGATAGATAGATAGATAGATACGCTCAAAGTCGCTGAAGTTCGCTAAGAAATGCTTCGCATTTAAAATTCGAAATGGCGGGACAAACCGGAAACACAATTATCTGGCTGTGAAATTGCGCAAGCTTCTTAAGGCGTAGAACTACTCTACTGCAGCTCATCAAACCACAAGCGCCAAAGCCGCACGTCCTGCTTTTGAAGGAAACCCTAAGCGAGAAGGTTAATCCATCGTTCTATCGTTCGGTTGGCCAAAAAGGAGAAAATGGCAGAGGTAACGCCATGCTGACCAAGAAAGACACCTCTTTTGAACAGCACGAAGTCAAAATTTGTGACTCGGATAAAAAATGGGGTCTCGCGGCACAATTCATTGAAATCAGTCCCAACGGCCAAATCCAACGTCAGATTTTCGTTTTGCCCTCCTTTGGCTTATAAGTATAGTCTCCGTTCACTTCTCAATGGGGCCGCAACCGCCGCGTCATCGCATCGCTTAATAGTGGCCGCAGATTTTAAAGCATCCCACCCGTCTTTGGATTATGTTACATGGACAAAGAAAGGGCCCATACAAGTTGCGAGTACAGACTTAAACCTAACGCTGGTTTCGGATCCATGTTTTCCCACGAGGCTGGGAAACTAGGTCGCCAGAGACACGACGCCTGATCCCAGATTCCCTAGAAAGGCGGTGCCCAACTGGTCAATCTTACCGGAGAACTTTGGGAGCGGCCACTGCATAATTGAACTCGGGATGGAAATAAGAGCACCACCCCCCAAGAACTTATGTACACACAGACTGGCACCTTTTCAGGCAAATAAGAGTTGAAGATGAGTCAGTGTACAACACCTTCAGTAAACTTTTTGTACGGATCCAGCAGGATGTCAAAAAGATTCACAGAATTTAATGCCCTGGGGATGTATGCAAGGTTAGCACACCTCCTGAAAGACAAACGCTGTCTGCTTCAGAGATGAAACGAAAGAAAGGGTAAATCGCAGGTAAAGCAAAAAGATCGCGGAACTCAATTGGCACATTGAGAGGCATTGTTCCGAACTCAATAAACAGCAATAGAGGGATACCTGCGCGGCGGCGCACGGAAAAATGCGCAAAGAAGGCAAATGGACGCTCTTCAAACAGCTCCTAGACGATGGACAATCCAAAGGTAATCAGATACTACTAGCCATACACCGGCTTATAATTAAGGAGAAATTGAAAAGCATCCCAGATACCTCTTAATTTCGGAAACTGGCCAACAAGTACTTTCCACTTGGCCAAAGTCCAACTTCTCTCCCCAATCCGTATGAGGGCGTTGCTGCCCCCAGAGAAGCACTATTGCTTCTCGGAGGCTCAATCAGGGAAGTCCTGCATAGCCTAAACGGAAGGTCTGCTCCAGGCCCTGATGACGTCACGGATCGGCTGTTAAGAAATTTAGACCATAACTCCATTCGGGTCTTAGTGAAGGATATAAACAGGGTATGGGAGGATGACGTCGTACCGGAAAGATGAAAGAGGGCAACAGTAGACGTTATTTCCAAGCCAGGTAAATCACGCAGCTTGGATCACTTCCACCCTTATCTCCCTTACTTCTTGCATTATAAAAGTAGCAAAACACACAGTACCTAACAGGATAACGAGATATATAGCACGGAATGAGCTCTTCTCATACAATATGATGGGTTTCAGGCCTTTCGCTGTTTACGCAGGATGTCGTGCTCCTGCTGAAAACACACATTATTGGCTCTCCAAGCAATGATGTAAAAGGGGACCTCACACTGGACCTCTCTAAGACATTCGATACTCTATACATGACTATATCATACAGGAGATATCGGCTTTGAGCCTATGAGTTAAATTTGTCTCCTTCGTTCAATCTTTTCTCGAGAGAAGGACGGTGGCCATAAAATGGGGGGCAATCAGTCTCGGAGCCTTTGAAACTCGGAAGAGGGGGTGCTTTATGTGGATACTGTCGGAAAGCCTTGCAACAATTCCTAATGTAGGTCACGCATTATATGCTGATGACATTACAATCCGGTGTGTCGGAGGATCATAGGCGACGGTCGAATAAGAACTCCAGGAAGCTCAGGACGCTACAGAGTCTTCCCTGGAAGGCGCGGGACTGGCACTCTCGACTGAGAAGTCAAAACCGCTGCTGTGCAGACAGGCTAGACGAGGTGCTAGAGGACTCGACCCTCTCGATCAGGTGCCTATTAGCGTTCCTAGCAGGGATTGTCGCACCATCCATAGAGTAGACTCTATGAAAATTCTAGCGATTTTATAGACGGTAAGGGCTGCAGTGCTAAACCTATAGCCTATCTCACCAAGAAAGCAGAGAACATTCTGAGGTTTATTATGTGGGTGCCCAATAAGAAATGCAGCATAGCAGCATAGCCGAAGCTATCCTCCTTAGAGCGTACCACGCCTATCCTCATGACCCATGTCATTTGCATAGTTGCGGCTCTATATTAGACGATAGGGAGAGGGATAAACTACACACACTCATGCGCAAAAATATCAAAAAGTGTTCGGCGTCCCAGTCACGACTAGCACAGAGAAGATCATGAAGTTGGGAGTACACAACACCACTAGCTAGTCAATTGTATCACAAACGTCAGCACAAATAATTCGGGTATCAAATTTCAAAGCAGGCAGACAATTACTAGATGCAGCGGGCCTCCGTCCTATCTTCCATGAGAGAGAGACCACGCAACTTGATTATCAAAGGAGGAACTCCTTTATTGTTGACCCTTTTCCAAGAAACGCATATCCCTAACACTATAAAGGGCGAATGTTGGCGAGAGCTCGGTGTTTCCTAAAGAACATATCAGAAACGGAGATCAGAACATATCAGAAACTGATAGCCAAAGAGGAAGCCAGGATTCTCTACGAAATCACCCCTCCGACGTTACTCATCACGTAGTTTCGTTTGCAGCTCACATGAACCAAACATTGTACCGGGTCGCCTGAGCCTGAACGAGACAGCCCACGACCGGGCGCGGGGTTTCATATGCCGAGACGGGATGGTGTCTCGAGTAAGTTCGGGAAAGCTCGTCCATTGGACCCTCTTGTTAATTTTTACGAGAACACATCACATTACCGAGGAGAGAGACAGAGTTTTGTCTTTCCCCATCATAAGCTCAACAAATCGCAAACAAGCACGCTCCGTATGCTCCAGAAAGGGGTCATATCCATCCATACGCTTTCTGAGCATGCTGCACCCCGACATTGAACCACTTTGCCCAGATTAAGTGCCGTGCTCTGCGTTGCAGGATTTTACGAAAGAAAAAAATTACACCATCTTCCGCTAAAGGGAACAATGTGTAGATGTGAAGCAGCGGGCGCTAACGCTTAAACTGGCGGCGGCGTTGACGCTGGCGCTCATCGCAGCGTTGCGGAGAAGAGAAAACTGGGGAGGCGCAAAGCATGCAGTGATGGAGCGGCGTTTCTTACTGGAACATACCAATCGCTGCTAATGAGCCAATTAGAGACAGAAGACTCCGACTGGACACAGAAACCCGCAGTCTGCTTTTAGTTAATGCGAACGCTGCGAATGTTTGTTGTTCAACAACGCACAGGAGAAATCTCCCACCGGCACCAATTTGCAGGTCAAGATCCAGTGCCATATATACGGGGTGGCAAGTGAACACTTGTGCAGCGCGAGCACTCGGTTTTTTCCACCAAGAAACTCGCTAGCAGACGCTGCCTGCGTCGGCGTCGCGAGGCGAGAGAGAGGGGGGAGCGTAGGAGAGCAGAGAGGGGGGAGGCGCATGCGCAGTGGGAGTGTGGACGCAGCGGGCAGGGATGCCTAGAGGAGAGAGGGGGGAGCGGAGAAGGGGAGAGAGGAGGGGCGGCGCATGCGCAGTGAGGGTGTGGTTGCCGCGGGGAGGGATGCCTAGAGGAGAGAGAGGGGAAGAGGAGGTTTTAGATGCGAAGCATCTTATGCTCGGGGCTCTGTCCGTCCCTCCCGCGTCCCGTGTCCCGCGTCCCCCCGTCCCGCGTCCGGCCACTTTCACGAAGTAGGGAAGCACCCATTATGCGAACCAGAACACTGTAGTGATATGAAGGCTGTCAACCACTACTACAGTCATCAGAGTCATGGCCGAGAGCACAGAGAGGCTGCTTAGAAATGGCTAGGCAGGTGGTGTCTGTCGCCCAGGCTGACCCCATCCCTTGATCTTGCTTGCATGTGTTTGGAGGGGGCTGGGCTATGTCCGTCCCTCCCGCGTCCGGCGTCCCGTTTCCGGCCACTTTCATGAAGTAGGGAAGCACCCATTATGCGAAGCAGAACACTGTAGTAAGATGAAGGCCGTCAACCACTACCACAGTCATCAGAGTCATGGCCGAGAGCACAGAGAGGCTGCTAAGCAATGGCTAGGCAGGTGGTGTCTGTCGCCCAGGTTGACCCCATTCCTAGATCTTGCTTGCATGTGTTGGGAGGGGGCTTAGTCCGTCCCTCCAACCCGCGTCCCCCCATCACCACAGCGCATGCGCGTCCCCTCCTCCTCTCTCTCTCTCCTCTCCTACGCTCACCCCCATATATCTACTCTAGGAATCCTCGACTCTACGGAGCGGCCCCCGCTTCCTACAGCGCATGCGCGTCCCCTCCTCTATCCTCTCCTACGCTCACCCCCCTTTCTCTACTCCAGGAATCATCTACTCTACGGAGCGGCGCCCGCGTCCAACATCCCCACAGCGCATGCACGTCCCCCTCTCTCTCCTCTCCTACGGTCTCCCCCGTAGTTTCCTCTAGGAATCCTGTACGGAGCGGCGCGCACGAGAGGTAGTGTGACAGCTGCATACTCCACTGGGGGGCGCCACGGTAGTTCCGCGGTATGAAAATGGCGGAGCGCGCGCGCCTCATTCTCTCTTGTGCAGCGCCGCGATGAGCGCCCGGACCGCTGCCATGAAATGAGAGCGGCGACGTTCCTCCCGCTCAAGCTAATTATCTCCCCGCTGCTTCGCATCCACACATGGTTCCCTTTAGCGGGAAATGGGGAATTTTTTTTATTTTTATTTTTTTTGAAAGGGTTTGTGCTTGCGTAGTAAGGGTGGCCACGCGGCACACCACCACCACCACCGGATTAAGCTTCGCCATAAGATGCTTCATATCTAAAAGTGAGGACGACGGCCATCATGGACCCCAAACAAGATGTCCAGCTCCAGGCTGTTCAGAGTACCCGTGAACGAGTTGAAAGACACGGCCTCTGTTCCGATATAGGACAAGCCGACGGCTGGGGAGGCCTACATAGCAGGTCCGCTGCCGAGCCTATCAGGACGTAAATAAATGTGTTTTTCTGTCTGCTGCAGATGCTTCTCGCAGTAGGTGATGCAACATTCAACGCCGGCTGTGCTAGCGCGATGGTGCATCTATATTTTCTGTGCAGGAAAGAACGGGAATTTGTTCAAAATTAGCCCCGGAAACATGGAACTGAAGTTATGCCTGGCAGGGAGGAAAGGGGGGGTTCGGTACTGCAGAGCTGGCAGCAACTGCCCGGTTGTGTATCCCCGTTGGCTGGCTGCCGGCATCGTCTAATGGGAATGGGATTTGCCGGGGCAACGTTCGAAAGTTTAGGCTGTTCATTACGCTTTTCTTTCTCTCTCTCTCAGCAAGAGCAAGCCTATCACGGTATCTTTCTGCGACAACAAAGTTATTTACCGACACATGTAGCCCACTTGTCGTTTTAACGAGATTCTTTTAAAGAGCTGCTACCAATCTGACACAGCTAGTATTGTTCGACGGCTGGTGAATATCTCGGTTCCACATGCCGACAGTAATCTTCTGTTTAAGGCAGTCCACGAAAAGAAACAGTCGGTAATAACCGAATAGTGTAGCGAGTTGTGGCGTGATATCATCGAATTGTGAAAGAAGCGACTTAGTTGTGACAAAGGCTCTCTAAATATTTTTCTATGCGCGAAAGAAGCAGTTTAACGGACATCACTATGTTGATTACCTAAAAAAAGCGTTCGTCATTCATCTCAGGCTGAACTTTTTAATAATAATGATTTTGAAATATTTTTTCAGGTTGCTTAGATAAATAGACCTCTTCATAGCCGTTTCGATTCGAAACAACCATGCACAACCGTGCTGCATTTGGTAAGGGCTTTGTATAAGTGTTTTCTGCAGATGGGGCCCATCAAAGCAAACAAGTCAGCACAACACCAAGAAATGTGGAATAGTAAATAAAATTATTCACTGAGCCAGACTGTTAGCTGTTTAGTACAAAAATCGCTTTATGTTGGCTGTTTCGCATGATAACTCATTGGAGCAAAAGCTGGGGCTTAACAATTTCTTTTCTCCGATTAAGTGGCGTGCCTTCTTTAATGAGAAAGAGATTTTCCAGCTGTAACTGCTGGATTATGAAAAGAGCACTATTTAATTGGCAGTTATTGCCGCCATCTCCATACCTTCTGACGAACTTCTACACCGCCCTCTGTCTACCCGCCATACACCCCCTACATTCATTTACTATTACACTGGATGGTGGTTTCCTGTAATCACACCATGTCTTTTTACAATAAGGATATCTTATTAGCAGTTGGGTGGATGGCGATGTGTATATGTTTATTTTGCAATAATACAGGGATGTCTCAGCTTATCAACAACGAAGTGGCGGTAATGGCCAAGTTGGCATGTCCAATTATGGTACCTTCTTCTTAAGACTAACAGGGTAAAGTCAGCAAAGTTACTATGTTACTGGAGGTCTGGCTGACAGCAGCTCTAGGATATAAACCTCTGAATGATATTTCTTTCCCGGCATTGAGCACAAGGATTCCATAAGGTGTTCGCATTTTACGTGACTGTCTGTATTAATTGTTCAGGGCGGAACTTTGACCTCTGATGTTTACTTACATTTATTGCGCCATAGGCTCGCGAGTATTTTTCTGGCGTCGTGACGCATAAAATTATGGATCCCATCTGAGTTCAGAGGTGATTGTTATTCTTACGTAATTTGCTTTTATCAACTCTGATAATGGAGGTACCAATATGTATACATGTTAGGTGAATTTACAAATATGGTAGCGACCTTGATCCGTGACGTAGGTGCCTGGTAGTGGCAGTTTAGGGCTTTCCTGCTCTAATCTAATGTTAACGTTGTGTTCGGTAACACTACGAAGCGGATCTTAGAAGCCATGCAGAGAAAATGGCCTCCATGAGATCTCCCTCTCGGGGCACCTCAGAGGTCCCAGCTGCTCACAAGAAGACAATGTGCAATTTCAATTAACTCAATTAGTTTCAATAACTACCCTGACACAGAGCTGGTCTTTATCTGGAGTAAACTTATGTCTCCCATATAAATCTTGAACCAGAACAATCGATTTCATGACAGTAGCATTTTTTACAAGATTTTCCTGAGCATTCGACAAATCGGAATTTCTCTACCGGGAGTGCTTTGAAGAAAAACAGGATTTTCACACGTTTCTCGTGTCCGCAAAGCGAGCCCGAAGAGCACGTCCCCTGGCGTTCACCCATACACCACCGGCCACAGTTTGACCTCCCATAACAAATATTCATATAGCGAATTATATGTTGGATGCAAACAGGCACGAACTTTTTTTGCACGCGCCATTTCAATGACATTTATTTCCTGTCTTGCAATACCGTAAACACGTGCACCGCCCCGAAATCGACTACGACGAAGAAATATTTGCCTTGCACGAAGCTACACACTTAAAAGGTATCAACTCAAAACAGTAATTTTGTTTTCTTTTTCATTTGAAAAGTAGTTACGACATAAGAAATTTAACAGAAATGTGGCCACCTTGTTAATGAAATGAATGGGAACACGCGCCAATTTTTTCCAGGAACCTTTGTTCGGTTGTAAGTTGCCTGTCTCATTGCTGATCTACATAGTTTGCAATGCCACGTGGTGAACGGTAAGAGTTGCCTCGTTTATAGTGGGTATGAATAATAGAATAGTTTGTTACACAGCGAAATGTGTTATGAGATCACAACAAGGAGCATTTTTGGCCCTCTTGCTGTCCGCCGCCGCCGGTGTCCGTAACCGCTATCGCGCGAAAGAGCAAAAGAAACGAAATAAGAAAAAAAAATACCCAGGATCGATCGGGGTTCCAAGATGGACCGTCCCCATGGCAGCCCAGTGTTCTACCGCAAAACCATGTCGGTCGTTTTTTTTTCTTTACTACTGGTCATTCGCGTTGCTTGCACAACAACAGACACCATTTACAATAATAAACAAAGCTACAACAATGTCAAGATAAGCAAATGAAGCCTACTTCGGAGCTGTTACAGGCTTGGGAAGCGTGAACTACTGTGTGCGCCTACCAACCCTCCCCCCAATCTCCTGATCAGTGAGCTTCGGCGCAACCTTTTCCTGATGAAAAAATTATTCGGCCTACCTATCTAGTACAGCTTTGATACGTTTTATATACAAGAACAGCTCAACGTCCGTAACGGCACTCACACAGCCCCTGTTACAAGCAAGTGGACCTTAATACAATCTCGGAAAAGTTCACTTGGGTAAAATGTTAAGCACTGAATCTTGAGGGCAAGGCGAAAGAGGGGGCGACGCTTTAATTACTTACTTGACGGCGTAACGGAATTCATTTTTCATTTTCCTTATATAAATATTACTGAAGTCGTAAGAGCCAATTGCGAGGGCGATCTTCGCTGTCTGGTCTCCGCCCTGGATTTGTTTCAATCTCTGGAACACCACAAAATAATGTGTTGAATTATGGTTTTTCTCGCAAGGCCACCATACCATTATGAAAAAAAAAAACGCCGTAGAGCAAGGCTCGTGAAATTTCCACAACGTGAGGGTCCTTTAACGCAAACCTGAATATAAGCACACGGGTGCTAGCATGATGGATTTATCGAACTGCGGTCGCCGCGAGCTACACTACAGCTCTCTACCACCATTACTACGCGACCGCTAATGCAGATGCAAAACAATTATAAGTATGACAGTGTTGTTTTAGTAACTGATGCCCATTTTAACATACAACTGATTTCCTAACAAGACCACACAATACATTTTTTTTCTATTTTTCCTCGCAGCGAGAGCCTAAGGAGACGTGAACAAAAGGTTCACGTCTCCCTTCCTGAAGCTTAATGAGGCTTTTTTTTTTCAATCCCCATAAAGTGACATGTGCGCCGTTATAGAAGATACATTCGGAGTGTGATGCAATCGCATGCCATCATTGCACTCTCGGGTCCTCGGAATTTTTTTTTGTATTTTGGTGCTAATAGTCTCGTCGTGCTAGCGTTCTTTCGCAGTTTAAGCAAAAATTGCCTGTTCATAGCGGGAGTGACGACAGTTTTTTTTTGAGAAGGTGTTTTAGCGTAACTTTGGTTGTCCAGTAATAATTCAAGATTTAAAAAAACATGAACGAGAATTCCAGCTAAAACATCCTGAGCTGCTCGTAGGGCTTAGAATGGCTTATCGCGATGTTGAAGTGAACTTCCAGAGGTTAATATGAGGCCCCGTATCCATGAGGGCGGTAGGTGATCTTAGATGACATCCTGCGTGTCTCTATTCAGTACGTAGTATTTCAGAGGCACGGCTTGTCCATTTATGAATGTCATCTTTTGTCGCCAGGCCCCCCATAAAGCGCTCAGTGCGTAAAGCCGGGCTAAAATGTAAGAGTAAAGTATCAAATAATATAATTACCAGATATAACACAGAGGTAATAGCAATACCTAGGTTAGAATTGCTAAGAACTTTTCGTAAACCTTCGGCTGACTCCGGCGCCCCGCAAGAGAGGGCGCCAACGCCTGGCTGAACGCACGATTTCTCCTCTCACCGGGTCTCTACGGCGCTACATCTCGAATAAGAAACAACATGACAGAACTCACTGCAGACGGCAGGTATCTCACCTGCCGTAACGAGCAAGAAGTCAATATAAAGCGCAGCAAAATGTAGCGCACATGTCGCGCACTGAACTTGCGAATCTCCTCAACAAGGTTCCACTCACGCTGCGCAAATGCTACATGCTTCCGTCAAACCTTTGCCTTATCGACCGCTTGGTAACCAGAGCTGTGGGAACTCCACGAACGGGAATCGCTGGGTGCCTTTGCTACGCACTTCCTCACGTTTTACAGTAGCGGAGCTGCATGCTTTTGGTGTGTTGGAAAGGAGGGAGGGGACGGTGATTTGAAAGTTTGCGACGCCATGTGCAAACTGGGCACTCCTGTGGTCGCTGCATGGTCGTTTCAGGTAATAAAAAAACATGGCGTTCGCCTCGTTAGCTGCCGTCCTGTACGATCGGTCGAACCTATCGTACAAGGACAAGGTTCACCGCATTTTACATTTGTCGACATAAAACCTGTTCTTAACATGAAAGAAAGGGGTGCTGTTTCACTTGATTTTGACTGGTAGTAGTATACTGTATAGAAACAGCAAACGTATGGGCCCGCGAAGCGCAGTTTGACGGTCACCGTCATGTCGAAATTCATAACAATGCCCCTCGAGTCTTATGCACTATTTGAGCGAAAGCTTGCGAAGGCTGCAGACGGTATATAGCTCAAGGAAATATGAAACACGCTGTCTGGCTCCGCAGGCGAAGGCGCATTTAGGGGTGCCGGTGGGAAGGGGGCTGCGTTCCTCGGGCACAAACTGTGAATTCCGATCAATATGGCTCGGTCGTGCACATTTTCACCGCATACTTCGGTAGAAGGCTCGCCCTTTTGCTCGTGCTGTTCTCGCTGCATACTTTGCGTTGACGCGACAAACCACACGAAAACCAGTTCGCTCCATGAAGCGGCGCTATGTCCTTACTACAGCATTTCGCCTGGTTACCCCAGATCGGATCCTAAAGGACATAGCTTCCAGCCTTACTAATTTTAACATACCAATTTATTGCTGTCGCATGCATTGCTTCACGCTTGCGGAGAAGCTGTGACTTCTTTTTGTGATGCCTTGAAAACAGGAACATAATGTGTAGTACATGTACCGTAGGTACCAATACAAACGTTTCATGCAGTTCAGTGCCTCTCATACGCACCTCAAGCACGCCCTTCGTGCTCCTAACAGTGTCCTGGAAATCCTTTTGAAACGAAAGGACGGTGAGGAGTCCGTAGTGCTTCATGCCTTCCGTACGTAATGCGTCCAGGTCGTTGGAGGCGTCGTCCAAACCGTTCGCCGTCACATTCCTGCATTGTAAGTTTTGAACTGTAATACAGTGATTACAGAAGCCACCTCGACATAGTTGATTGTTTACATAAAATCAATCCTTGATCACTGTGTAATCTTGAATCGATTGTTCCTTAGGATACGTATTCAGAAAAACGTTCTGATCATAGGCGTGCGCACGAGGGGGGGGCAGAGGGGGCGGCCGCCCCCCCCAAATTACCTAAGAGAGGGGGGGCGCAAAGTCGGCCCTATACATTGACTTCATAGGGGAGGGGGGGCGCTGCAACGAACCTTCGCCTTACCTTCGCCCCCCCTGAAGGGGAACCCTGCGCACGCTTATGGTTCTGATGCGAAGACTGCTCCTAGGAAACCGACGTCAGCTAAGGCCGTCATGCGACTTATTATTAGTAGCGGCCGGATTTTTGGGCACTAAGAAATCGCGTTTTAGGCACCATAAATAGGAAGGCAAAACGATATTTTAGCCACCGAAAATTGGCTGGCAAAGCATCTCTTAGGCATTCAACGTCGCATATGTAGGCAAGATTACAGAACAAAGAGGTGAGTCACCTATCCACGAGAGGAAAGCATGAAATAAATGAATAAATGAACCATCTTCGCACTGCGGGTGCCAAGCCTGAAGGAACGGCATAGCTGGGCGGCTTTCTTTGTTTCTCTTATTATTTTTTGTTGTTTCTTTTTCCTTCTCTTTCTTTTCCTATAATCCTTGTGTTATTTCTATGTCTTTCGTTATCCGTGTATATATTGTTTTGTCTTTCTCGCTCTTTCTCTTGTTTTCCTTTCTCTCCCGCTCTGTTTCTTTCTAGGTCATGCTTTATTTTCTCCCCTCCTCCCTTCTCTTTTTTGCTAGCCCTTACCCTTCTCTTGCTCGACCCCACTTTCCTTTCCCACCCCTTTGGCATACTACACTACGCAATCCTATGTTCTGCTCGACTAGCGTGCCTGGATGGCCGAGTGGTTACGACGCTCGCATTCGGATGGTGGGTACGCGGTTTTGAATCTCGCCTCGCCAAGAATTTTTTTCGCCAAGGATATATCTCTCTGTTTTTATATCTTTCTTCCTCTCTTTCTCTCTCTGTTTGTTCTCTCACCCATCAGAGTTATTTCAGGCCACGCCGGAAATATCGGCGCTCGTGCTCTGAGAGTAGAGGAGAAGATAACGAAAACGAAGAAGGGAAACGGGAGGCTGCAAGGAACACGTGTCGGTTCATGATGGGGATAATTTCTCTTTACCCGTCAAGTACCAATGCGCGGCTTAAGCAACTTTTCTTGTTTATGATGGCACAAAGAAGCCAGCAGTTGAATACAGTCGTGCAACTTTTCCCCGCATGGTTCGCAGACTACGGTCTCTCCTTCTATTCTGTAGCATGGTGAGTCAACTGTCCACTGTCGAATCAACACACTGCTGGGTCTCTTTTTTTCTCGGCTTAGCTGAGGAGGGCAGCACATCAGCAGATGGACCACTAAAAACCAGATGGGAAGGATACCTCGTATCAGCCGTGTCTAATCACGTAGGGCCAATTTCTTCGCTAACGCTGAACGCCTTGAGATGTAAACTACAAAGAAAACAAAAGCCACGTGTACATAACATTGTTCTTTTCACCTTCACACTGCTTTTTCCAAACGGCTCTCCTCCGTTTCATATGCGGAAACCGCTAGCGCCAAGTCGGCGCGGTGGCATATGGTTTCAGGCAGTTGGTTGAACTAGAGGACTAGGTTGAACCACATAGGGTTCCGAACAGTCAATGTTACTGCCAGGCACCATGAATAACAGTGTCAAACCACACTCTAGAGCGAAGTTTGAGCTTAAATAGCGTAAATGTAGGTGTAAATATCGAATATATGCATTTATAGGAACTTTTAGGCATTTAGGCAAAAACGCCAAAAAGAGGCACTTACAGGCACTATAAAAACATTACCCCATCTTCACGTTGATTTAATGCTCATATATCAAATGTTGCGATAGAAACGCAAGAAAAAAAAAGAAATTTTACTAAAATCATATCTCTTGTTATTAGCAACTGAAGCAGGCGACCGAAAAAAAATATACTTTAGAGCACTTCACCTTTTAAATTCAGTGGCATGGCCTATATTCAGAAAAGAGCTCTTGCTGTAGAGTCGTTCGTAAAAAATAACGTTCGGCTGGCTAATAACGAAGAGCACTGACGAACAGTGTCATTTGTGAATACAGGGACGTATTCAGAAAATATTTGGAGGTTGCTTGAGCAACAACTTCAGGAGTATAACGCGAATACGTAAACGGGCACTCATAGCGTTACCTTGTCAATTGGTAGCCTCCCTTCGTGTCTCGGTCGACAGCTCAGCCATGCCACAACGAAAGGAACAACTGTGCTCTGAAGATTCTCCGTTTGAAACTATTCTGGAATGCCTATTGCACGTATACAGTAAAAGCTCGTTAATTCGACACACGTTATAATTCAGAAAACTCACATAATTCAGACCTGTTCACTGGTCACCGCAAGCGATTGTGTTGTTTAATGGCAATAAACCTTTGTTAATTCAGACATTATTGGCAGCAATCACGTAATAATGCGGATGAGCCTCGGAGCACGGCATGCACGAAGCGTGAAAATGTGCCACGCAAATGTGAGAAAACGGCATTCGCGAACAAACCTAACGGCCACGGGTCAGTACCTTCATTGTGGCTTAGTGGCATTGCGAGTGCAATATCTCAAAACGCATATATTTTGGAAACTGTTGAACATTGGGATAATAACGTCGAAAACTGGGCTAGTTGGTAAGGAATGGAACGTTAAAAGATTCATTGGAACATTAAGAACTTCAACCGCTGACCGCATGCTACATTGCTACATTGCTCACGAGCTACAATGTGATGTACAAACTGTAGCGATGCTTTGGAACTATACAGTGGGTCGTCCTCTCCAGCGCCTTCTCGTGGGTCGCCCTCTTCGAAGAGAAAGAGCAGCTCGTGCTGAGAGTCGGTCCCCACCTTGGCTGTCGCTGTCGTGCATCGTCGCCGAGTGCCCGCCAATAAACCTCTTAACAAAACGATCAGTTCCTTGCCATTTTTTCTGGGGAACAAATATTGTCACGTGAGCGTGGTTGTGCCGGTGGCCAAGGTACGTAATGAGGTATTCTTCGGAGCACGTTTCTACTTAAGACACAGGGGTCTTTTGCCGCGTTCACATTGTGAAAGAAGTAGCGAATCACGAAAATTGAGGCTTTTACACTACTCTTATGCAAATTTAGAACAAGATTTAGGTATTCACCTAGGAAATGAAAATACATCAAGGGAATACACACTTTTTAGATGCGAAGCATCTTATGCTCGGGGCTGTGTCCGTCCCTCCCGCGTCCCGCGTCCCGTGTCCCGCGTCCCCCGTCCCCCCGTCCCGTTTCCGGCCACTTTCATGAAGTAGGGAAGCACCCATTATGCGAAGCAGAACACTGTAGTAATATGAAGGCCGTCAACCGCTACCACAGTCATCAGAGTCATGGCCGAGAGCACAGAGAGGCTGCTAAGCAATGGCTAGGCAGGTGGTGTCTGTCGCCCAGGTTGACCCCATTCCTAGATCTTGCTTGCACGTGTTTGGAGGGGGCTTAGTCCGTCCCTCCAACCCGCGTCCCACACCACCACAGCGCATGCGCGTCCCCTCCTCCTCTCTGTCTCCTCTCCCTCGCTCACCCCCCTTTATCTACTCTAGGAATCCTCTACTCTACGGAGCGGCCCCCCGCTTCCCACAACCCCCCACAGCGCATGCGCGTCCCCTCGCCCTATCCTGTACTACGCTCACCCCATTTCTTTACTCTAGGAATCATCTACGCTACGGAGCGGCGCCCGCGTCAACATCCCCACAGCGCATGCGCGTCCTCTCCCCCCTCTCTCCTCTAGGAATCCTCTACTGTACGGAGCGGCTCCCGCGTCCCACACCCACACAGCGCATGCACGTCTCCTCCCCCTCTCTCTCCTCTCCTACGGTCACCCCGTTCTCTCCTCTAGGAATCCTCTACGGAGCGGCGCGCACGACAGGTGGTGCGACAGCCGCACACTCCGCTAGGGGAGCCACGGTAGTTCCGCGGTATGAAAATGACGGAGCGCGCGCGCCTCATTCTCTCTCCTGTGCAGCGCCGCGATGAGCGCCCGGACCGCTGCCGTGAAACGAGAGCGGCGACGTTTCTGCCGCTCAAGCTAATTATCTCCCCACTGCTTCGCATCCACACATGGTTCCCTTTAGCGGGAGATGGGGAAGTTCTTTTATTGTTTTCTTGTTACATTCGATAATTTGGCATTCGGCTAATTCAGACATTTTTTTTTATTCTGGTACATTGAAAACCGAGTTAAGGGGAGATGCGATTCGGAAAAAAAATGTTGCGTTAATCTGTAGCCTAAGGCAGTGAAATTTTTGCTGTACATATAGGATTTTATGCTGATTTAAAATATGTAATTATTTTATAGTAAGTTGTACAGTTTTCGTTTTGTGCCACGACAATGCGTAAAATATAGTTCTTTTTGTAGACACTTCTTTTGCCAGTAAATGTTTATGGTTCTGAGCCATTATTGGCTTATATTGCTACACATTATCTGTAGAATGCAAATAACTATCAAGAAAGCGCGTATAAGTCATTTTAATGGACAAGAAAAATTGTAATGTGAGAAGCCTTGGAATGCTCAGACCATACTAATTGCTTATTTTAGGTTTATAATAATTATATTAGGTGATATCAAGTTTTAAAGTAGATACTTTGTGATGAGTAAAGGAGGGGCACGAGGCGCGTGCCGAAATGGCAAGCGCGGCGACGGTGCGCGAGGAGCAAAAAGTCACCCGATGGCACGCGCACCAACCACGTCGACGTAGAGGATTGGCCAGATGGGGGCTCGTGCCACGCGACCCGAACCGTGATCGAAAACCCCCGAGGAAGAAACGTGACTGTTCTGTGGAGCGCCGGACGGGGAAGACGGTAGAAGCAAGCGTCGCACCCGCGACGAGAGCGACTGGTACTCGGTTCTGGGGGTGACGACACGAGAGGCTCGGATGGTGTCCGCAGACCTGTCGCACCCCAATACTGCAGTTCCGGGATCGCCAGCAGCCCTCCCCTTCCCAACAGGACGGCGGCAGACCACAGTTCAGTCAAGGAGGCGTCCGTCACCTGTTGAGTCCGGAGGCACGGGTCCAAGGCCTGGTTAGGCCTAACCTCGACTGAGCGAGGACGAAGAAGAACACCGGGGCCTCACGCGACGACGGCAAGCGGCAGGATGGACGAAGGCAACCTACGGTGGACTTAGGGGCCTGTTGAACACGTCGACGACGGTCTCGACGAAAGATCGACGCGACGAGAACTTCGACTCGCCTCGACGAACGACGAGCGAACTGTAAGAACATTCCAATACCACTAGACCCATAGTGGTCAGACTGAGTCGGATAGACGTATCTAAGCCTAGCTGAGATGCATGGATTAGATAGTTTCCGTGTGGAATAAGAATTAAGATTGGTTAATGTAAATAGGTTGTTGCAAGGTTTTTCCTGTATTTGTTCAGTGCCGTTAACGCTTTTTCGGGTATTGCACTTGTGTGTGATAAAGTTTGTTGGTTGCCATACCACGGTCTCCCGTGCCCGTCTCACTCTCTCCCAATCCCAATCCGATTTGCAAGCGCCTGCACTCTGCACATGTTGATAAATATGTGGGCAGAATTTCGTCCCGATCTGGCTATCAGAAGTACCAAAAACATGATGTAAATACTCATGAAGTTGCTCAGAATTGTATCTTGAGAAAAACGCATTTTAAAGGTGTAAGTGAAAGCTCATCTATGCGGGAAAGATTTGTCATTTAAGATGATTTATTCCATCATGAGAGCTTGACTATCATGGTTATTTTGAGCATGTGACTTTAGTGAACCCCTCATGCGAAATGCAATGGCAAGCAGCCAGGTGACAACTTCTAGGGGACTCTAGACAATCAGCCCTTCTTAGATTTTTAGTTATCACCTTGTGCTCTTTAAAAGCGATTTTGAACTACTTCGAGTTTATTTACCATGTTGATTTTTTGTCGTGAAAGTAGAGAAACTAAACTTGTTGTAACAAAGAACTGGTTCCGCAGACGTTAGATGGAGACTACCCGTTTATTGATCATGGCGACCAAAAACTGCCCTTCCAGCACGTGCCCTCTTCCTCAACCTTCTCGTCTTCGCGATAGTTCCGCACGCTCCTCGCTGCTCCGTTCCGCGGCATTTCGCAACATCCTCCGGGGCGGGCCAAGAGTAATCGGATGCTTCGAGGGTGCAGAGCTTTTGCACCGGGCGATTCACCGTTGAACCATTAGCGAGACGCACTGAGTAAGCGCGCACTATGCCGTCTCTTCCTGTCAGTAAGGTGGTCACTCGGCCTACCTTCCAGTACGTTGCGGGTGTGTTGTCCTCTAACAGCAGTACTACATCACCAATCTGTAGCTTGGTTGATGAGCGATTCGAGCTGTTATGCGCTGACCGCAGTAGTAGCAGGTAGGCTCGTTTCCATCGTCTCCAAAGTTCGTCTATTAGATGCTGGCGATGACGAACCTTGCGGTTCAATTCAACCGCAGTCGAAAGCTCCGAGATGCCAATGTGTTGCGGCAGGGAAAGGCTACGCTTCCCTAACAGGAAATGCGATGGAGTCAATGGCTGGAGCTCATCGGGCTCGCTCTCAAGATACGTTAATGGTCTGCTGTTGATCGCTGCCTCGATCTCGCACAGAACAGTTGTGAGGGCTTCCACGTCGAGGCAGCTGCGTCCCAGTGACCGTTTCAATGAGTTTTTCGTTGAGCGAATAAGGCGCTCCCACCATCCGCCCCACCACGGAGCTCTTTCTACGATGAACTTCCAATGAATCCGTAGCTCTGCGGCGTACTCCTGAAGCGCTGGTAGTGCGGATGCAAAGGTTTTAGCGCAGCGACGGAAAGTTTGAGCGTTGTCGGAGTATACCATGGAAGGAACTCCCCGGCGTGCAACGAAACGGCGGAAGGCGAGTAATGTTGTGGCGGTGGTCATGTCTGAGGTGAGCTCTAGATGGATGGCGCGTGTGACGGCACATGAAAAGAGAAGGACGTAGGACCTTGTTGCGCCACTTGCCAGTTTTGCGTATAAGGGCCCACAGTAATCAAGCCCTACAACGGTGAATGGGCTTGCTTCACTAATTCTCTCGCGTGGTAGAGAGGCCATTGGTGCAGATGCTGCCGCCGCTTTCCATCGTTTACATATTCTGCACTTCGAAACTATCTTCTTTACAGTCTGACGTCCCCTCAGGAACCAAAAACGCTCTCGAAGCTCTGTTAATGTTGCTTCAACACCTCCATGGATAGTGCGCACGTGTGCCGCTGATACAAGATAGCTTGTGAGCTTATGATCGTCTGTTAGGAGAATGGGATGGCGTATATCGTGATCAGCATCAAGCTGGTGCAGTCGTCCACCGACGCGAAGTAAGCCGTCCTCATCCATAAACGGACAAAGGCGAAGAACACGAGATGTTGAAGGGAACGGCTGACCTTTACGTAGCGCAAGAACTTCGCTTGGAAAGGAGTGTTCTTGAACAGTCTGTAGCCAATAACGCTCAGCCTGTAGTAACTCTTCCGCCGTGAGGGGTCCGGATACTGACGGGAGGCGCCGCGAAGCGTTAGAGATGAAACGCTTGATCCATGCTGTGACTCGAAGCAACCTCGTAATGGAGCTGTAGTCTTCGACGTGCAGGACGCATTGGTGTCGGGAAAATCCCGATGGACATGCACACGTATTTAGCGCAGACGAGCCTTGATCATTGCGTGGTCCCTCCTATGGGGCAATCTCTGTCATTGCAGTGAAATTGTGCGCGCTCGCCCGTTCAAACTGTTTCCTCTTGTCAGAGAGCCAAGTTGGGCCGTGCCACCACATGGTAGATTCGATGAGATTAGCATATGATGCTCCGCGAGTGATGACGTCGGCAGGATTGTCCTTGCTGCTACAGTGGAACCATTGAGATGCATTGGTACACTGTTGAATCTCGGCAACCCGATGTGCTACAAAGGGGTCCAGTTTGGTTGACGAGCCCTTTATCCAATGTAGCGCCACCAGCGAGTCTGTCCAGAAGAAAACAGGAGCGTGCTGAAGGAACTGCACCCTTTTCACGTAGCAGCTTAGCCGCGCTGCGATGACGCATACCAGGAGCTCCAGACGAGGAAGAGATACCATCTTGAGCGGAGCAAGTCTGCCCTTGCTGATCAACAGTCGTGCGAAGCATGCGTCAGGTTCTGAGCTGACTCGGACGTAGATGCACGTGCCGTACGCCCTAGGACTGGCATCCGCGAACGTATGCAACTCAAATGTAAATGGCTTGAGGTCGTCGCTTAAGAATATGTATCGTGGGATGCGGACACATGTGGCGCCATTCAGCTCAAAGCACCAGCTGTTCCATGCGATTTGTTCTTCATCTGGCATGCTAGTGTCCCATGCGAGGTTCTTCTTCCAAAGATCTTGGAATACAATCTTGGCCTTTACGGTAAATGGTGTGAGGTATCCCAAGGGGTCATAAATTCTGGCTAACGTTTGCAATGCTATGCGCTTAGTAGCAGGCTTCCCGGCTGTGAACGTGGCAGCATGTTAAGTCGTGAGGAGGAAGCAGTCACCAGAACGTTCCCACGGCACTCCCAAAACCTTCATAGTGTGACTGTCCCCCCGCTTCATCTTCAATGGCACATTTATCGTGGAGGAATCTCTCTTTCAAGATGTAACAATTAGAAGCCCACTTGCGAAGTTCCATGCTGGCCTCACTGAATATCTGCCGTGTTTCTTCATACACCTTTAATGCCTCCTGGGCGCTGGGTAGTCCAACAAGAAGGTCATCCACATAGAAAGCCTGTTCTAACAGGGATACTGTGGTTGGATAATTCTGCCTACATGAAGATAAGTGGTGTCGAAGCGTAGCGGCCAAAAGAAATGGGCTTGACGCGGCTCCAAAGGGAACTCTCGTCATTCTCCACGTCGTAGTGGGTGGCATAGGCTCTTCTTTAGTTGGAAACCTTTCCAGCCACAAAAACCGCAGCAGGTCCCGGTCTTCAGGCCGAACAAGAAGCTGCAGGTATGCCTTCTTTATGTCGGCGGCGAGAACCACAGGGTGGCAGCGAACATTCAGTAGAAGCTGGATGACGTCAGAACCAAGTTTCACGCCTTTCGAGAGTACGTCGTTAAGGCAAACATGACCAGCTTCGTGCGATGACGCATCAAATACGACACGAAGCTTCGTCGTAACAGCCTCGCGACGAACCACGGCGTGATGGGGCATATAGTAGACGTTATCCTTGAGCAGCTGCTCGTCTTGCACTTTCTCCGCATGTCCATCGTTGAAATAAGCTGAAATCGCTTGGTCGTATTTTCCTAGCAGTGACGACTGCTCTCGGAACCGGTTGATCTGCATTCGCAGTCGACGTTCGGCTAATCGGCGATTGTTGCTTCCGGATGGTAACCCTGGTGGTTTGACCGTCAGCGGCACTTGATAACGACCATCTCGCTTCGAAATGCCCTGATTAAGTACTGACAAGTCAGGGTCGCTCTCTAGGGTCCGTGAAGATGTTTCGTCAATCCCAATGGCATCAAGACGCCACATTGACGACACGTCGATGCTCTCTGGTTCAGACTTCTCAATCGCGACGAACAATGCACTTGTTGGGGAACGAAAGTCGGACTTAATAGGGCCTTGCACCATCCACCCAAAGGTAGTGTCGATTGCTGTCATACTCGAGCTGATGCGATCGATTTTCCCTGTGGTAACTTGCCAATAGGCGTCAGACCCGATGAGGACACTTATTTCTTCTGGTTGCCATGTGGTTGGTTGAAAGTTGTCAGCCACGTTGTACTCCCGTTCGACAAACAGGTGCAAAGTGTTGGGGTCGAGTGGTGAGCTTGTTACCGAACAGATTTCAAGAATCGTGAACGCTTCCAGGGTTACTGCTGAGTCGTCGAACTGGCTGCGGAGTCGCACATTGACACGCTCTGTGGAGATTCGTCTTCGTGACTTGGAGCCACCAAATGTGACGAGGGAGAGCTCTTCATTACCCACGACCGAGCACTTAAGTATCTTTGCCACGTCTGCACGAATGTATGTGTGCTGACTGCTGCTGTCCAGCAGTATCCTTACGAGGAGTCGTCGGTCTCCAGACTCTGCCCAAATTCGGCCTGTCTGCAATAATACAGGAGTAGATTCGATGTGACTACTGTGGGCGGTTGTGACGGTTCGCATTGTTGGGGGGCGGTGGTTCATGAAATGCCGGAGATCCACCGCTTGATTGAAGATCTTCGGCTGGCCTCGATAATTCACAGAGAATCATCAGGTGGCGTCGCTGGCAGGTACCACACCTGAGGTTGATAGATTTTCTGCACAATTTGGCGATGTGATTTCGTGTTCCGCAGCGGAAGCAGCAATTAGCGTACTGCAGCCTTGCACGCTTCTCCTCAGCCGATAAGTTAGCGTTACAGAAAGCGATCATATGATCCTTGCTTTGGCATAGCGGACACGCTGGTCTGACAGGCAAGGTGGACCCGGTTAGAGCTGACGCTGATGGTAAAGGTTCCGCGCCATAAACTTCTTCAGGCATGGGGGGTTCTGGGTTCGTCTTGCAGTGCACGACGCGACATCAGCCGGCCTTCCTCCCGGATTTCCACTTGGATGCTGAGGAAGGTTAGTATCTCCTTGGCTAGCCGCGTTCTGTCTTCAGGAGTTTCGGCGATACTGGATGCGCAGCTTGTTTCCTTTGTCTTCTGCCTGTACATGATGGCGAGATCCTCTGGCAGACATCGCACCAGGACACGGTTTAACACCACGGTGTACTGGTCTGGTGAAACTCCAAGCCCTTCTAAGGCGCTGACGTGAAATTGGACATTGTCGTGCAGCAGACGAAGCGTCGGGACCTCTGAGGAGCATTTCACTGGGCTTAGCGCGAGAAGATGATCGACATGTTCGTTCACGAGCAGATCCCGGCGTCCGAAGCGGTCCGTGAGCGTCTTGATCGCAAGATCATAGTTTTGTTCGGCTAAGCGGATGCCTTCGATAGCCCGCTTCGCACTGCCGGTTAAGTAGGTGAGGAGGTACTTGAACTTTTCAATTCGCGGCAGCTCAGCATTCTTGTGGATGGTGGCGTCGAAATGGTCCCAACAAGACTGCCATCCACGGAGACTACCATCGAAAGTCGATATCTGTAGCTTCGGTAGTTGAACTGAACGCTGACGGTGCTCTCTCACCTGGCCTGCAGCGTCGCCGGAGTTCGGAGATCCGAGGTAGCTAGGCCCGGGTTCAGTTGCTCGAGCCTGCGTTCTGGCATTCCTCTCACGTTCTTGAAGCCAGAACTTGGCGCGTGATACCGCGTACAGAATCTTCTCGTTGTACTCCTGCGCCGTTCCTACTTCCTGGTCGAGGTTCTCTTCGTCCGTGGTCGCCAGGATGACGTCGTCGAGCTGCGACAGTGCTGTCTCCTTGTCCTTGAGGTAATCCATGTGGCCGCTAATCTGAGAGGCGTCAGGATCCGGTTGCTGCAGCAGGTGCGTTAAAAGCGTGAGCGCTCTCGTGACGTCAGCCCTTAGGGCACCACGCTTCTTGCGCAGTTGGTCCGGGTTTGCCATGGTCATGACCTGAAGGAAGACTCCGAAGGGGCGGTTCCCGGGTTTCGCGCACCAAATGTAACAAAGAACTGGATGGAGACTACCCGTTTATTGATCATGGCGACCAAAAACGCTCTCGAAGCTCTGTTAATGTTGCTTCAACACCTCCATGGATAGTGCGCACGTGTGCCGCTGATACAAGAAGGCTTGTGAGCTTATGATCGTCCGTTAGGAGGATGGGATGGCGTATGTCGTGATCAGCATCAAGCTGGTGCAGTCGTCCACCGACGCGAAGTAAGCCGTCCTCATCCTTTACCGTCTCATTTCTTTACACTTGTGAAAGCAAATAAACGAAAAATATGTAATTTTTGAAAAAAAATCACCGCCCAAGCACTCCGTACAAATGGTTAACCAGAGAAGCTGAAATGTGCGGCCCCAGTGTTTAGCAGTGGGTTCAACCCGACGCTGCACTGAAGCCTTCCACAATTATCGTTGCCAGGTTGTGGTCGAACCACAGGCGGTCACAGACGTCGCAGCCGAAGCCAAAGTGCCGCTGGAGAAACTCTCGCCCAAAGCGGGCGTTCGCCCCGGCGAACGCGCTCCCGCAGTCACGTCGACGCTGTTCTGTCCGCAACGCCGTTTCTTCGGCGTGACAGAGGGCGCGCCGTGGCTGCAAGCGTTTGACCTTGCAAGCGTCGTACCCAAGCTTGCGCGCCAATGGCGCGCGAGCTTGGGTACGACGCTCAGAACGACGTAACTGATAGCGCAGCCAATGGAGACCGCTCGTGACACAGATGCCGAACGGTTTTTCGTTTCTCCTAGCCATATACAGCTTTCGCTGTAAAAACTTGCGTTTTTCGACTCGCTTCTCCCCTTAATGGGCTTTTACAGTAGTTGCAAGGTGCCCATCACGCCGCATTTGTTCTTTTTGGGAATTGGCGAAGTATTCACTACTCCTCTGCAAGCCAACACGCACCGCTGCACATTTTGTTTATTCTGTCGCTGATGATGGCGAGCAATTATGCCTTATCGTTGCTTAATGTCTGATCCTTTAACCACGCACTCATTGCGCAATTAACGTCTTGACGCCAGATGACAATCCTATTGACTTTTTTTGGGGGGAGAAGGGCGGGGCAGTTTCAAGTACTGGCGAAATATTTTCCGATTGAGCCGAAATGTTGTACTATTTATTTATTTACTTATTTGTTTATTTTGTCTATTTGTATTTGTCTATTTGCATCTCTCTCGATTTTTTTTGCACGCGGACAACGCTGACTTTTTGCTCAAAACGAAGAACGCCGTCACCCACACCAAAATTTCTCCTAAATGAGCTGTGTAGTGCTTTGACGTTTAAAGGCCTTGCGGAGGAACTGTTCGTCACAAAGTATTTCATCAACCCCATAAGCCAATGGCCAACAGCAATAACGCCTGACTAGAGCAATGCTTAGTGGATTCGGCCTGGGTTCATCGGCATCAATCGTCATGCCGTCAGCAGCCGGCCTATCACATTGATTCCATTTCTGATGTTTGAGTAATGTACAAAAAACATCAAATGACCTCCTGCATCCTGCATGCTCCGCATCTCGTCGGCGCGCGATGTAGTTTCTTCTACGATGAAAGCGATAACCTGAAAGTGGCGAACTGCCAGCTTAGCAGCGTGACACGTTACGTAGTAAGCAGCAGTAAATGGGAGGCTTGACGTTAGATTGTAACTTATTTCTTTTTGGTCCATCGGACTTCAAGGCCACATGTGGCCATTGGAACTACGAATAAAGGTACAAGATAAATGCAACATAATTGTAGTGTCATGTTACTCGGGAACGGAAAAAGCTACGTAGGGCTTAGGAGAGAAAAGGAGTGTCATTTCCTAAAGAAGCGGAATTCTGTACTAAAACAAAATGAAGCAAAAATTTTATCTCCAAAGAGCATCGCCGAAACTGCGTAAGAGCAATAGAACCACCTTATTGTACATCGATTGGTGTCAGCGTCCCTCCGTATAAAAACAATAACTGCCTCTGCTAAAAACAATAAAATGTATTTTCCTAATACAGTTTCTCATTGTTTTGATCCGCGTTAACACAAAAGCGTCTTTTGAGTTATCTTCTTCGGACAGTTTTTATGTCTTCAAGTATGTACAATGTCTCCGACTTACCGAAAGTCGAACGAGATTCCCAGCTGCGTAACCCTGTACTTTGGGCCCCTCTTCTGGAAGACATCCCAGCTGTCGGGGTCCTTTGCTGCTTGAATTCGGCCATCGGATGTGATCACGTTGGTGTAGAAGATGTAGTCACAGTACTCGTCTGGCGGGTACATGTATTCTGAGGTGGCTGTCTCACTTACGGTGCAGATGATGAGCTTCACTGCGAGTAGGTAATAATGAGATAGAGTATGACTCTTCCCTGTATCTAATACTTATTATCTTTAACAAGGTGAAAGCCACATATGTTTCGCCGAATAAAAAAGGTGACCTGTGGCGTCGGCAGAGTCAACACTAGAGATGCGAAGGACCATCATCGCGCAATAAGTTAACATTACGACACCATCGTGACGCGAGATGGCAGACACCTGTGTCGTCATTTGGACATCAGATATCGCTCACATTTGTGATGAAATAATGACGCCATGGAGCCATCACCCCATTGCGTCCTCGCTTGGTAAAGCGTGAGCCGGTCCGGAAGGCGCGTAAGGTGCCCAAAGCTTGTAATGTCTCCTATCTAGGAGACCGAAAAAGCACTACAATGTGAACATTTCTTGGAGCGGGAAGATTAATGAGGCCGAGCGGGGACAAAAAGTCAGGCAGTGGCTCCTATATTCGCTGTATTACAAAAACGTGTGTTAGATTAGCATGCTAGGTTTCATACCTCTCACACATCAGTGATTTCTTTATACGACAAAACACTGTCCCGGTATAGTTCATCTTTCACCATAATCTATGTCGCCAGTATAAATCTAGTCTAATGAAAAAAAATAGTACTCTACAAACGCTAGAAGGATTACAGGCCACCTTAATAAAGTACAATATACGCAAACCAGAAGAACGACAAATTAAGAAATGTCGCGCTAATTACGGTATACAAATGCTTCGGTTCACGCTACCAGCATTGCTAAATAGAATTAGTAAAGAGCAGCTTTTTATCATTACAGAAGTATTTCTAAAGAACTGCGAAGACTGTTTACCGCAATATCCTTACCATGAACTTGCCTTCAAAACATCGTCGTCTATGTTGCATTTGCAACCAAGCTTCTTTCTTGCATGGAGATGAGCCATGTGCAATTTATTATGTGTGCTTTTATTGTTGTTGTTTGTAACCACCGTTTACGCTGACATACGTGTAGGGTGGCCAGGACACTCTCAAGCTGATTGATCAGCTTTTATCCGGTGGTCTCCCGCAACATTATTGTTGTAAATAAAAATAATCTTAAAGATCTCCTCACCAGGTATGACAGTTTCGAGCTTACACGAGCGCATCATACGAGCGCATCATACGAGCGCATACACTAGGCGCTCACAATCATATCTGCCAAAATTCGCTACGCTACGCGCCGCAGAAATGGATCAAATTTAAAGCTGAACGCTCCTTGCGATGGAATGGCCCTACGTAGTGGGTGCTGTGACGTTCCTCTACGTAGGCGCCTGTGCTTTGACGTCGCCAACTGTAGCACGTGACACAGCGACTATTATTTGACACATGTGTAGTTTGCGTTATTTGCAGCTTGAGTAGATGAATAAAATATGCTAGCAATTATAAAACTCACAGACGGAATGTTTGCGTGTTTTCTTTTGCAAGTTTTACTGCGAATCGCAGCAAGATGTGATACTAGTCTGCCTCTGTTTCCCATCCGAAGGCTACACAGAGCAAGCAGCCAGGGTTTTGAAGCTCGCCTCCTCGCATCATGGTTTCGTGCCGCTTCAATACATTCGTTTTCTGAGCTTCTAAATGACCAATTAGCAAAATTGTTGAGGCATATTGCTATTTACTGGGCGCGAAACAACTGCCATTGTCTAATTAAAATTCGCTATGGCCGCTGGTGAGGGGCCTTTAAAGCGAATGCATAAGGAGCCCTGTGAAAATTGAGCTACATGTACTTCGGACCTGTGCAGGAGAGGACAAGAAATAAATGCGCGCAGGTTTAACATAAAACCAGCTTCACAGCGTACAACGATATTACAGAAAAACATGGCTGATCCCTCCGTCATAGGAATCGGTATAACACGAAGGTGAGAAGTGTCTTCACAGAAGCAGTGCTTATTGTGTAGTGAGTGTAATAGTTTGTACAATGCCCATTGGTGTTTTACAGCTATAGTACCGTTTGACGTGAATGCACCCAGTCGACGCCTAGTGGCACATCTCCATTGCGATGACTAACGCCCATGATCATGATTTACCCGTTGTGGTAGTTGAACTTTTTAACCTATGCCTGAACACAGCGTATCACGAATTGCGGGCAAAGATGACATAAACAAGCGCGTAATAAACACGGGTAATGTGCACTTCTTCAAAGCGTCATCATTTAAGCAGAGAAACGGCACGGCGTGCGCTCCCGAGTGATGCGGTAACTTACGCCTGTGCTCATGCATTTATTACCACACTGCGCTTCAGCAACACTGGAGGACCTTGAGCCGCGAACGCGCGCAGGTGTTCCGCGTCCCGCTGGCCTCCGTCTCACTCCACCTAGGCACCACATTCGTCCGTCGACATCAATGCCTTTCTGCACCGCTTAAGGCAGCAGTTTTATTAGTCGGTGCTATCGCACTCGAAGTAGTCGGAGGCGAAACACCGTTGGTGCAATGTGGAAGCTACATTACTCCGACAACGAGCCTTCACACGCTAGCGCGAAGCGAAAAGCAAAGGCCATAACTACAGTGACACATAACTGCGTCCAAGGCGACTTCCCGATTCTAGCGCGGCCAGTGTTTGTTGCTGCTATCGAGAGGCATTAACCATGATCTCCGAGATAGCGCGCCGGCGCGCAATCTCGGACGCGGTGCTTCCGAGATTACGCAGTGCTTCCGAGACCGTTCTCTATCGGTGCTAGTAAGTGTCTTACGGCATTACTTCTCTTCATCGCTCACAGACGGCGGCACTGCCCGGCCTCGCCAACAGATGGCACCGAGCGAGAGAGATTGTGTGAGAGATATAAGGCGCGTCTGTGGAGTGCCTTTCGTTTGCGCCTTTAGCTCAGTCGGTAGAGCTTCGGGCGCATACCGTCGCAGGCCGACGAGTTGGAGGTTCGATTCCGGGCGGGGGAACATTTTTCTGAAAGTTTTTTCTGCCTCCTTTGGTCGCGTTCATTTTATCTACGTCATATCCGTGACGGAAATGTGTCACTAAAGTCTTGGTGGACCCCCGCATAAAACACTGTCGTGTTAAAAAATGACAAGAACATACAAACGTTCAGTGAAAACGACATATTGCCTATTTCCGACATCGCAAGACAATACCGTCCATAACGCTGCCGGAAACAACAGCAAACACTACCTAGCGGTGAATTTGAACATGTCAGTAGAAAATTGCGAGTGTCGGTGTAAAATTACTTTCAGTGAAACATTGGTTAGAACTAGTTACATGATTGTTGTTAACGCAAAAGCCTCGAGTACCTCAACACACGGTAGTTTAAACACAGCAGGTTTAAAGAATATCGATGGAATCGAACCCACGTATTTTCTGTGCCAGTGAACACTGCCATTCAGTCCGCCGCGGTAGAGCAGTGGTTAGGGTGCTCGGCTGCCGACCCGAAGGTCGTGGGTTCGATCCCGGCCACGGCGGTCGCATTTCGATGGAGGCGAACTGGTAGAGCCCGGGTGTTGTGGGATGTCAGCGCACGTGAAGTAACACCAGATGCTCGAAATTTCCCGAGCCCTCCACTACGGCGTCTCTCATAATGATATCGTGGTTTTGGAACGTAAAACCCCACGTACTATTGACACTGCCATTCTCAAGGTGATGGTTCACTGTGACCTTGAAAATGCCGCTAGCCACCTTGGGCATGCCGTGCCTCATTTTCTGTCGTTGTCATTCCACTTCGGCCAACGAAGTATTTCGCGCCAACAAACCAGCAGCTGATAGGGAATCATCATCAACTATGACGATGATTCCCTATCATCTTTGATGATGATAGGGAATCATCATCTACCCAGCTATGATGATGATACCCTATCATCTTTGATGATGATAGGGAATCATCATCAAAGACGGTAGGCGTAAAAACACGCACACAAGAGAGAATTCAAGACAACACGAACGCCAATTACCAACTGATAGGCGGTGTTTGTGAAATCCTCAACTTTTTCTTGTGTCCGCGTTTGCACACATACTGCCTTTTATTACAAAAGCCTGTAACTACACCAGCTTTCTGCGATTCTAAAGAGAGGGAATGCAGGCCACGAACACGATGTGTGGACTCGCTTGTCCAAGCAGAAACTGTACGTAGTGGTAAGATATGTGTTAGTTCCCGCTAGAAGATAAACACGTCGGAGATGGGGCCTGGTGGCGACGTAACGTGGTAAGCAGTTCCGGTGCAAAAGGTCACGTGCTTTCTGGACACTGATTTTGCGGACGACTGTTGAGTGCCCGCTTTCTGGAACACAGCCACGTTACGCTTTCGTGTTAAAGTGCGTCAGTTTTACTGTAGCCTGCTGCCCAACACCCTTCCTTACCGACACCAGTTGGCTAGTTTCGCTAGCTCTCGTATTAGGTTGCCTGATTCTGGCTATGCCCTACTGTAAATATGCAATAAATTTTTGCATGTGTACTGATATGCATACCACTCACTATTTCAAATGCTTCCATTTTTGCGAAATTGCCCCTTGGTAAATTCAATGTTGAAAAAGAAGTTAGGTGCAGAAGTATATGGAAAATGGGCGCTTACCTGGGGTTGGTGTGGTCGTTGTATAACCTGGGATTGGTGTGGTCGTTGTGGTAGTAGTAGTTGTAGTAGTACTCGTGGTTGTAGTGATCGTGGTTGATGTGGTTGAAGTTGTGGTGGTTGTAGGCGTAATTGTTGTTGTTGTGGTGGTTGTTATGGTTGAAGTCATGGTGCTTGTTATCGTTGTTGATGCAGTAGTCGTGGTTTCAGTCGTTTTGGTAGGCGCTATCGTGGTTGGTGCAGTCGTGCTCGCCATAGTCGGGGTTGCTGTAAACGTAGTCGTGGTGGTTGTTATGGTTGAAGTCATGGTGCTTGTTATCGTTGTTGATGCAGTAGTCGTGGTTTCAGTCGTTTTGGTAGGCGCTATCGTGGTTGGTGCAGTCGTGCTCGCCATAGTCGGGGTTGCTGTAGACGTAGTCGTGGATGTTGCGGCTGCAGAACTTGTCGTAGTTACCGCCGTGGAAGTAGCTATCGTGCCAGGGCTTGCCAGTGAAAACGGATGGGCTGCGAAAAGTTTTAGATATACGTAGCCTTCATTGATTTCACGATTTAACGCTCAAGCTTAAAGAGGCCACAACAAAAAAATGTGCAGTTCGAATCAGATATCATACACCACACATCCCTACACTTTTGGGGAAACAGGTGCAGCTGCGGTGTTTACAATGCTAAAAACGTATGGCAGCTCCACTGCTCTGATACCTAAGGAAGTGCGACGGGCATGCAGCGGTTTCAGTTCGTGCAGTTCCCATCACTCCGTTTACCAAAGCGTCGGTGAAGCCAACGTTTGAGGTGAGCATGCAGGGCTTCCCCGGCACGAGCAGAATCTCAGTGTGAGACATTGCGCTACCTTTTCTGCGAATTATCGGCATCCTGTTCGTTACGAGTGTGCAGATATGCGTCACGAACAGTTGCTACAGCGACTTCCGCGCCTTGCCGCGCCGGCGAGTCACAGAGGACAGCGCGAGGAGCATTTCCTCTGTCATCAATGAGGTAGCGCCCTCTCTTGCACCCTGCTGGAGTCAGCCCCATGTCCTGACCTTCATCGTTCATTTCAACCAACTTTTCAGCATTTCTAACCTTGTAGTGAGCCTGTAGTGAGACGCTAGCCTGTAGCATTCTAGCCTGTATTGAGCGCTTATCGGTGAGCGTGATCACGCAACATGAGATGGATGGACGAGATGTCGGGCACTTGAAGTGTTCCACGCTCAAAATGTCTGAATTTTATTGCACTCTCAATGAAATTACGGAGGAACTTCGCGTCACAGAGGAAAGGCATATTTAGTTAATTTTACGTGATTTGTGTACGCCGTCGTGTTTTAATTTGTAATATGCGCGTCTTTTCGATAAGCCCGACGCAGTGCGGTCAGCGTGTTGTGTGGCGGAGGATACCGTAGGCGTTCTCATCCATAGTAATCGAGAGGGTCTCGATGTCCTAGGCGTTCCGTGTTTGTGTCGTCCTCATCTTGGCTGGACAGCTCTTGCTCCGGTTCCCGGAGAGTGAGCAACAGGGTAGCTGCATGTGCGCAGTCATGACCAGGAATAGAAGCGTACCCAGGGATCCCCACAAGTGGGAACTTACGTGGCGTGTGGAATGTGGTTTTCAAATTGCGCTGTTTGTGTTGTGAGACGATACCGTGCGTGAGGGCTCAACAGGCGTCCTCGAAACAGAGCAACCAGCGTCAGCTCACCGCGACAAAGAATTCTACAGACGCAACGCCGGCTTCTTTAGACCAGCAACGGACAATATGCTGCCTCTTGCCGCTGTAGCCATCCCTCAGCAGCGCTTAACTGAAGCCACATTCATGCTAAAGCTCGAAGCCACCAGCGGTACGCTCACTTTGCCCCTTAAAGCTTGACAGTTGTCGGGGCAACTGTGTTCGCCACAGCGACGGCGCACTGCTTCACCGGAATCTTTTATTTCGGTCTCCAAGCATACTGATACATTACTAGATCTAATATTCAAGGACAAAGAGCCACTGGCATACTACCCTGCACACCGTCAATTGGCATGGTCATCACTTCATCTGCCGTCATGCCAACGCGTAGCATTGGTGTCAACGCCGAAAAAAAAGAGCGCCTCCTACCACATTAAGTCTCATCTTACCCCTTCTTCCGAGTTAGATTAACTTTCGGGATATTTCTCAACGTCTGCTTCATGAAACAAATCTGGCTGTGGCAATGATTACGCAATCAATAGGCCTCGAGGAGTTCGCTGGGCCACAGATATTGCGGAATTTCTTCTACACGACGTCATACGTTACAATGTCTTTCATGCACTCATCACAGATCGTGGCCACTGTTTTCTCTCTAGATTTACTGATGGCCTGTTTCCCTCCTGCGTGACAAAGCACAAGCTTTTGACTCAACGTAAAATGTGTGGGGCATTCCCATAATGGTTAGGGTCTCCGAGATTTTTACTCCGTTGGATGTGAATTTAACTCGAACTTTATGTAGTGAAGAACACGAAATGGTGACATCGGCTACTATCTAGCAATAGTTAAACGTTTCGTGGTGTTCGAGAAAAGCCACGCTGTTCATTAGTTTACACAGTAGATGGCTGCCTGCAGGTGAATGTTAGGACTACTGCGCACAGGTATGCTCAATGACATTATAGAACTTCGCGCTCTAACTCGCTCTAATACCTCTGACATAAAATCGGGAAAAAGTACACCTACCTGTGGGTGCAGAGGTAGACATCCACTGTGCTGTGACCGTTGGACTGCGTCCCGCCTGCGGAGTCCTTGAAACCATTCGCGGAACTATTATGGTCGTAGGTGGAGATGAGGAGGTTCCACCAATGTCAACGACTTCCTCGGCAGCGGTGACACTAGAATCATCCCCAGCTGCAGGGCAACAGGTAGTTTGTGGGATAAAAGGGTTGCGCACCCCACACAGAACAAAAAAAAAGCATGAGACACACTTTGGGCACCAAGTGTGTGTCTGTGTCGTGTTTGCCATGCGTTCCCCATGGTGGGCGACGCCTTTATCCACAAGATTCTGTACCATCAAGCCTTAACGCGCAACACTGCACAACAGCAGGAATGGCTCGTGTGCCGTAACATTAAATTGTCAGCTCTCTTCCTTGGCCCAAACCACGCGGCACATTGCGACTTCGGTGCAACTTCCATACAACGTCGTATCCAGCAACATTTTCTGTTCCAGAGATTTTTTCATTGCCCTGACCTTTACCTCTTCCTCTGAATTAATGTCATCCTTTGTGTTCCACGACCATCCAATTCGACATTTTATGAATTACACTAGAAAGGGACCTATCTACAGCCATTTACTCATGAGTAATGCAATGAACGAATAGAAAGGAAGCAACACAGACACCGCTAAATGTTCTCTGGCATATATGTTACTCAATATCATCGCTGGAATTGGTGTGCGTTAGGAAGCCACTCGGGCACAATTGGCAGACGCAGACTTTCAAAGGCAAGAACTTTCATCAGCATCGACGCTACAATTATCATTGCTTGTTATACAGCGGTGTATGGTGATATTTGAATAGCAATCTATTTAGCGTGTCACAGATAGTTGCGATCGTTATGTAGTAAGACACGTTGTTCCAAGAGCCCAAATATAGTGAGTCCTCCACGAGTCCTTGACCGATTAAATGTACGTAAACATTTGGGAGTACATATAACTGGGCTAGTTGGTACAGGGCCAGCGCAACAAGAATGATAAAGACGCCAAGGCACACACACGACGGGACACAACACTGATTCTCAACAAAAATTTTAGCAACGCAGCAGTTGTAGCTCGGCATAAAATGGCGCGACCCAAAATTATGATACCATGATCGGGCACGTGCTCTATTCGTTGGCGTCTTCATCTTCCGCGTCTCTCCCAGAACACGTGCGCTGATCTGTCCGGCGTATAGCAAGGAGGAAGCACAAAGGGAAGAGGTGGGAGGGTGAGGAGGAGTGCGAATAACGAAAAAGAGAAACACAAATAAAGAATGATATCAAAACAGACATTGAGGTGGCGGGATCCGAACCCGCGTAGCCACGATCCCAACGCGAGCGTCGTAACTACTCCACTAACCAGGCATGCAGACAGAAGATAGCATACTCTCTACAGTATTGTATAGCAAGGTGTCAGAAAATTAAAGTGAGGGGGGAGGGAGTAAAGCATAGCATATAAAGTATTAGAAAGAAACTGAGAAAAAGAAATATAGAACTAGAAAGAGATATGAAAGTGAGAGAATAGAAGAAGAGAAAGAAAGAAATAGAGATGAAAAAGACGAAAAGTAAAAGAAAGCATGTAAGAAATAGCGAGAGAGTGAGACTGTGGTGTGCGCGCCACGAGCGAGTGCGCCTGTGGGGGGCGGCGATAGAAGACAACGATGCTGATGCACGGGCAGAGGAGAAAGTCGTGTGCGGGAGAAGGTGAAGGGAAAGAGAGACAGCTTTCGGTGTTGAACCGAGTCGGGGGAGCTGGCCGGAGTATAATTTCTGCGACGCATTCCAGAAGTCAAGGTTAAGGGCTTCACCTGGCCATGGGCGCCCTCCGCCTTCAACCCATCGTTTCAAGGCTCCGGGGCCTTTGCCAGCCTTTGCAAGCCAGCGCCTGACTCCTCAGAGACGTCGCCCGACTAGTCCTCGTGCATCTACTCGTCTCGTAGAGCAATTCGATGAGCCTGAGCCAGGCATTCTCACAGTCTAATTGAGTAGAGACGCTCATTAGCCTGTTATTGTCCTTTTTGTGATCGCGTCGTGCGCTTTTCATGTGTGTGCTTGTTTTTTTTTCTCCATGTGTGTATAAAGTGCATTCAAAGCCTGCAAGCAGCCTCGTCAATCGGTGGGACCGTCAACGTTCTCATCTACATCTTAAGAAATGAACCGTTTCTCATCACAGAGACAAAGGGGCAAAACAGAAACAGAGATGGGAGAAAGAAATACGAAGAAATAGAGATAGAGAGAATGAAATAGAAATAAACATATGCAAAACACACGCAAGAGAAAACTAAAGAGAAACATAAAAGGCCGCCCAGCTCTACGGGAGAATTATACAGAAATAAATTTCCCAGCTAGCGACGACGGGCCTGTGCGTCGATGTGTCATGTCTTGCGTGACTAAGTGCAGACGCTTTATTTGAGGAACGTTTTCGTATACGTGACTCTAAACTTGCGCACATACGCACAGTAGCCGCGACACAGATACTCGCAAATATTAGATACAAAGAAAGTGAAAATGCGTCCCCTCGTGTCAGTCGACGTTCTGCTCACCCGAAATGTAGAAGTGCTCCTTCGATATCATAGAAGGCGATAGACGTCTGGCTTAAGGACTTCCCTTCGTTTCATTTAAATGCGAAGCATTTCTTTGTGTACTGCAAGCACTTAGAGCGTTTCTATCTACGTAAATATCTAGCTATTTATCTCTATCTGTCTGAATATCTATCTATCTATCTATCTATCTATCTATCTATCTATCTATCTATCTATCTATCTATCTATCTATCTATCTATCTATCTATCTATCTATCTATCTATCTATCCATCTATCTATCTATCTAGCCGCCTACGTTTGGATGCTCTCGTAATCGCCTCCTTAACTTGAGGTCGACCAAAATTAGTATGGCAGGGTAAGAGGATTTTATGAATACGTCGGGCTGGTCGTGACGAATAACGTGAAAATCTCGTCGCGTACGTCGTCAAACTCATTTCTCCAGACATGTGTGGCTCATACCCGTATACCACGGGCCGCGGAATGCGGGTATGTGCCACAGGACTTTGAGAATTTATATCTACTCAGGAACGGCGGGAACAGACATTGGTAAATTAAATGCGAGAGCGTTAAGGGAAACTAACATCGGTGGCGTTGACACTGGCAATTTAAAGACGACAGCCTTAAAAAAACGGACGTCGGTGGCGTTCGCGCGAGGAATACAAATAATAGAAATCAGAGCCCCAGCAGGAATCGAACCCAAGCATTCAGCGTGGCAATGAAGTATTCTACCACAGAGCCCCGTCAGGTGTCGAAACTACTTTGCGAAAAACCCAGTGCAGGCGTAATGTTGGTGAAACGTATATTGTGGTTGCAGTGCTGGCTATCTAATTTTATAAACATTACATACATACTCCTATGATGGAGTCATGTCGGTTTAACGTCAGTTGTATACTTAAGCTCCATCCGCTGTATTTGGTTGACCTAGCACTATCCAGGGCCACCATCCTTGCACGCACGAGCTCTACATATCAGCTTACGGCTTCTGGTGTTGGCAATACCCATGTTTCTGTTGGCATCGTTACACAACTGTAAACAACTGATTATATGAAAGGTAGGCGAATGTTCAACATGTCTGTGCATGGAACATTTGTACATATCTTTAGCGTCTTTTCATAACGTTTCGCTCAATAAAAAAATTGGCCGCGTATCTACGTGCTCCGCTGCAAATGTCGTCGAAAGACGATAGTCTTGTGCCGGCCGTACTACTATGTTTTGCCCTGCCTCAGACAGCGCCTACTCTACGTTGAATTGGCTGCATCTGGCTGGCATTGATAAAACACTAGGGTCTTTAGAATTGCGTACCTATGTATTTTATAATAAAGGAACACACGACCTGACACTAACATATAAATGTTGCGCCTCAAGTATGCGTAGTGTTTGCTTTTTGATCGAATATGTTCACAAGTATGAAGGAAAACACCAGTTCAAGATGGCTGGGCGTTCACAAAGTGGTTAAACTTTGGCTGAGTAGCTCAATCGGGTTACGGACAGACAAACAGAAAGACCAAAATTTTTGCGTTCAAGTATTCCAAAAAAAGGCTATCGTCTTTAAAATTTACAACCTTGTCACCCCATATCCGGATGCTTCGCATAACATCGATTCCCGTGGTACTGGGATCTGCCTAAGTTTTATGTACATACAACGGATTCATGATTTCTTTGGATCGGGTATCTTTCTGTCTGCACAAAGCAGTGGCTTGGTCAAAGAGGGGTGGATGGGTGCGAAATTTTATTGATGTCCGGCAAGGCTCACGTTAGCTCGCAGCGGGCGACTCCCTCGTGGGGACCGACAGGCCAAGCCGGTGAGCCGCTCCACGGGTCTGCTGGATGGCCCAGAGTTGGTCGGCCCGGAGGGAGCTGCGGAGGGCCGCCTCCCAACTGGCCGATGTAGTATTGGGTTTAGTGTAGAGCTGTGCGCCGCCGCGCCGCGCCGCCGCCGCCGCCTGTTTATGCTCACGCCGATGGCGCCGCCGCCGAAATCCCGAGAGTGACCACGCCGCCGCCGCCGCCGCGCAATAATTGCGGCGCGCCGCCGTTAGACTTTTATTTTTTTTACCCGAATGGGGAATCTGGGTATAAAATACATCATTTCACCGGGGGGGGGGGATGAGTCCATGTAATGGACTCTCCATTTCTGCCGCCACTGATTGGCGGGAGCTCGGCCAGCAGCGCGCCATCTCTTTACGGCTCTTCCTCTTCAACGTCATTTTGAGGTCACGAAGTTTTCAGAACTCTCGATTCAAAATAGAGTAACGGAATGCGCTTAAACTACAGAGGGGAAAAATTAGGAGAGAGCGCGCCGAGCATCTAAAAGCCAACCTCCTCTGAAGCCCCTACATCGTAGGGCTCGTGTTACAATACCCACCATGCTCTTGTTTCTTTTCCTTTTTCTAGATGGGCACATAGAAAAAAAAATTCACGAGTGCGCGCGCCTAGCGTCCGAAAGCAGCCTCCTCCAACGCCGCTCCCCCCCTTGTGATCTATGCTCTGGTCACAGTTCCCAGCATGCTCCTGTTTCATTTTTTGTGGCTGGGGAGTTATTCTCGATGTGCCCCCCTAGTGGACTGCCTGTTTTGGCCGCAATAGATTAGCTGGATTTCGGCGACCAGCGCGCCACCTGTTCCCGGTTCCTCTTCCGCAACGTGATTTTAATGTCACGAAGCTTTTACAACTCTCAACACTAATGAGGTGGACGGAATGCGCTTCAACGCAACGAACGCAGCGCCCAGACATCCGCTTTTGTGCGTACATCTTCGGAGGCCGTGCATAAATCCTGATCGCGTTAAGCCAGGGGTCGGCAGCCTTTTCAGGCGGATGGCCAAGTTGCTTGAAGCCGACAAAGCGCGGGGCCGCATGGCAAATCAGGGGAAGGGGGAAGAGGCTTTGCACGCAAACAGCAAAGATGGGGTGAATTGAGAATAATGTACAAAACTGGGTTAGAAATCATGTTTATTTTCAACGCGCATGTCACAAGGTCGAAATTTACAAACATGGCTTACAAGCGAAAATCTGATTTTAGGTCAAACGTGCCATGTCGGCCTTCAGATAGGAAATCTAGTAGCACACGTTGAGGGGCTAGCTGGTGCATTTTTTTTCAGAAACTGGGGATTGCGCAAAAGACACAACACACGAAAGACGGAGACGACGACACGTGCGCAAGTGTTATCGTCACTGTCTTTCTGGTGCTGTGTTTTTTGCGCAATCCTCAGTTTATGAAAAATAGGAAGTGATAAAAGAAAGGGGGGGGGGGGGGAGGTAGTTGAATTAGCGCCGGGGCGCGACATACTGCCCCACGGGACGCATGTGGCCCGCGGACTGCAGGTTGCCGACTCCAGACATGAGCCATCGAATTAGGTTTAATGCGTCCGCCTGTCTAACGCACCTGTGAAGGTCGGTATGCATTCCCTGCATGGCTCTCAAATATCTAGGACACATTCATATCCAAGTTCAGACTTGACAAGTTCGTTTTTGTGTAAATTTATTCCACTGTCCTCTTACGCTCGTAATGTGCTAGCGGGTTCGGTTCATCAACGTGGTCATGAGCAAACATCACGGCTCACCGCTTTTTCGAGTAACTGAATGCGCCTTGTAGAAATGGATGTGGACATCTTCTATAGATGGCCACATCGAGAATAGTTTCGCGGAAGTTGTATCTTTCTCTCCTCCAGAAGTCTGAAGAGTATTGCCTGACCTGAATGCTGCAGCGTCCTAGAGCCTTAAAGGGCGCCAACCCAACTCGCTGGATAGCATATTCGTGGAGTCCTCGATGAACTACATTGTGCATAGATAAGTGAAATAGATAACTAATACACGGGTTAATGCACTTTTTCCTTTCGTTTTTACTCAAGTCTATAAATATATAGAGAAGTAAAGGCATTTAAAAACTTAAAGTAACCGATAGCTGAGCTAGCTGGTAGGAATTCATGTTAAAACGACATGGCGTGAGAACATAGACACAAGAGTGAAGTCAAGAGACTGACCAGTTATATTTCACATGAACCATCACGCGCAACTGAGTGATAGGTACCGCCTTTTGCCTGGGAATTCAAAGATAAATATTTTAAGTGCTGAGCACATTAGGGGCCCGGGCTCTCGTATGCTGTCATCGTATGCCGTCAACGTACGCTGTAATCGTATGCAGTCGTAGCTTGGCGTAACGTAGGCAAAACCACGAAGGGCATAGGCATCATGAGCGCGCGATCGCGCCAAGGAGAACTCTTCTTCCTCTTGTTTTTCGAGCGCCTTGATGATATTAAGTGTGGAGCACTTTAGGGGCCCGGATTGTCGTATATTGTATGATATCGCCGCTTGGCGTAAAACAGGCAAAACCACGTATAAAAATGGAAAAAAAGAAAAGAGGAAGCAAGCAAAAAACAGAAAGGGAGGAAAGAAAGTAAGAAAATAGGAAGAAAATTGGAAAGAGCAAGAAAGAGAAAAAAGCTAGATAAAGAGAGAGGAAGGAATCAATGGAAATAAAGAGAGAGAAAAAAAAAGACAGAAAAAGCGGAAACACAGAAAAAAGAAACAGAGAGCGGAGGAAAGAAAATGAAATCCGAAGAGAAACAAAGAAGGCTACCTTCAGGATTGGCACCACTATAGTGTGAAGCTGCCTTAATTTCTTTCTTTTCTTTTTTTTTTGTCTACCGTCTCTTGCACCGCTGTGCGATTTTTCTGTTGGCTGTGTTTGCAGTGTTTTCACGACTATCTCGTTGCCGTGTTGCGCACCCCGTCTTTTTAGGGGCCCCAAAACAGCCTCTGAAAATATAAAACCGAGCGCATTATTCTCTTTTCGCGTTTCTCTCTTTTTTTTTTTATTTTTGCTCTTTGTGAGGCCAGAACGATGATTCACGTGACATGATTGGGGCCCATACTCTCGATTTGTCCATATACGAGAAATATGAGTTGTAAATTGTCTCCACACCCTGATTTGCCATGCATTCGCTGAGCCGTTCTTCCTCACCTCTCATGATTATCGTGCGCGATGAACTGATTTCGTTCCATTTTGTTAGTTCCCGATTGCACATGCGGGAATAATAGCGTGTAGCCGACTGGCTCGAAATCCCGATAGGCTCAACGCTTAGAGCTAGCATTGTGCACGTGCTTTCTGAAGAATAAGTCTGGAGAAGATATCGCCTGTAAGAACTGTAGTGAAAGTGAGAACAAAACTAACGGAACAGGTGTCGGGTTGTTTGATTCGTCCAACGGACGAACTCTTTACAGCGAAGACGATGCAGCTCCCCAGAAAAAAGGGCCAGCCCGCATCCACGGTTTTTGAACATTTATTACTGCGATAACGATAGCATGGACACTGTGTACATGTTTTCGTCGTCGCCGTCATGTTCCGTATAAAGTCCAAATCAATAACTTTTGTGCGCGCATCGTATGCTGTACTCGGGAGTAAAAGCTCGCGAGCGCTAGCGAGGAACACGGCTGAAGCATGGATGAAACAAGCTGCCCATCTCCGTCGCACGGAGGGCGCAGGCGATAACAGGGCGCACGCGATAACATCACTCCGCGTTCGAGGCCTGCCGTCGATTGCTCCTCAACCAGAAAGCAAACGCCTTGTCCGTCTTTCGCGGGGCGAAGGAGTATGGACGGACACCGGGCTGGAGGGACTGCGTGGCTGGAGCCGCCACTGTGAACTTTGACTATAAGGGCGCGGTCGCATCATCAAACGGCTCGTATACCCTTCTACTTTCGAGCTACTGATACGAAAAACTGCACGAAAACCGTTTCTTTCCCGGAGGCGCCCTCATTCCCTTACACCAGCGTTTTGCAGTTTAGCGAGATCGGATGAAAAAGTTTTTTTTAATATGTGGGGCTTTCCGTCCCAAAACCACGATATCATTATGAGGGATGCCGTAGTGGAGGGCTCCGAAAATTTCAACTATCTGGTGTTCTTTAACGTGCACTTACATCGCACAGTACACGGGCCTCTACCATTGCGCCTCTATTGAAATGCGACCGCCACGGCCGGGATCGAACCCGTGACCTTCGGGTCAACAGCCGAGTACCCTAGCCACTGATCCACCGAGGCGGACCCGGATGAAAAATAGCCGCTAGCCTTAGTTCGTTATAACATTACGAGAGGTTGTTATCGCATTCCCTGCTTCGCACTTTCGGGGAAACTGATTTTTTTGTTTCAGAGGACAATTTTTTTTCAAGGGACAAATTTCTCGCCCCACCAAGTTTTGAATATCGAATCTACCCCCCCCCCCCCCCCCCCCACTACGCGCGCCGCGCCGCCGCCGGTCCGATGAACCCCGCGCCGGTTTCGCGCCGCCGCCGGAGGTGGAAACACCGGCGCGCCGCCGCCGGTGATTTTGGGACCGGCGCACAGCTCTAGTTTAGTGTACGTTGCATTGCACTCGCAGAGCATGTGGGCGCTTGCCGCGCAAGCGGCAAGCGTCCTTGGGGAACACCTCGTGATTGATGGCATGTAGGGAGCTCATATTAGGGTACGGCTCCGCCTGCAATAGTCTGAAAGTAAGGGCCTCTGGCCTATTATATTTCGGGTGAGAAAGTGGGAAGACTCTTCGCTAAGTAAAAATAGTTTGTGATATCGCTGTACATGGCGAGCGCGTCCCTGGTCTCCGCAACCTGGTTGTTGCCCAGCCGTTGCCCGGAACCAGCGCGGTCAGCTAGCGTGCACGGTCTCGTGGGCACACTTGGTTGAGGTTGGGGAGGCACCCTTGACCTGTCCAAACTGTGCAGGAAATGGGATGAGTACGTGGTGCTTGTTACCCACTTTGTCGCCACTCCGGAGTACGCTCAGGGCTTTTTCGAAAGACGCCGCTCTCGAAATCTCTGACAGCCAAATTTGAAGTGCTGTAGATGACATCCCTTTCGCCTTCCAGGATGGCCAGGGCAATGGTCACTAGCTAGGGAATGGTCGTGCCATCAATGCGGACCGATCCGCAGTTGGTGATGTGCTGTTTGGAGTCGATAACGACCGCGGAGAAGGCGCGGCTTCCGTGGTACGCTGCCACGTCGACAAAGCTGACGCTGTGCTACTCGCTGCGGATGTGCTTGAGCATTGTGGCGGCACTGGCCAGTCGCCGGCCACGGTTGTGCTCAGGATGGACGTTCCTCGGGCTTGGTGCCACGGTAATGTTGTCGCTAATGTATGGAGCACCTGCCTCGTATTTTTAGGAGCGTAGCTGCTTAGGCCGGCACCCTGCAGTCGCCGTTGAAGCTCCCTGGCATGATGCCAGCTGTGGCGTCTTCCCTCACGCGGGAGGATAAATGAGCTTTATGAGCGCTGGAACGCAGATGGCGTCTGCACGATGCGCAAAGCGCGAGAATACGAACGAATGCGAAAAGGAAGCTGATTATTCTCCCTCTTTCTTCGTCTCTGCCCTCTCCCATTAAACCGGCGAATGCGCGAAACCATCGCTTTCACCTTGTAGTCCGCCCAGTGGTTGGTTCGTTGCCTGGACCACGGCCGCTGGATAAAAAAATTGAAGGACACTTTGTACATTCCAAAGTATGTACGGCGAAAGCGTGTGCCAATTCGACTGACTATGCCATGTCTTTTTTTCGTTTACACTCTCAGCGGGATAACACACAAACCGAATGTGTGCGTGTTTTCTTGTTTATTTTTTTACCGCGAGTCGCACCGAGACGCGAGACTAATCTTCCTCCGTTCGCATGCTTTCGTATTTTCTCGCGCTTTGCGCATCGTGCGAACGCCATCCGCGTTCCAGCGCTTAAATTGACGGACCCTTTGTAAATTCCAAAATGTGTTCCGCGAACGCCTGAGTCCATTGAGACAGCGTCGGTCAGAATGATTCCAAACGCTTGGCAGAGCGACGCTACGCAAGCAAAGCGCGAGTGCTGTAGTGTCCAACGCGTCCGTTTGCGCACCCCGGCGGCCACCTGGCTCCGTGCCAGGGCTCGGACGGACGGACGGCACGGACAGACGGACGAATGGACGGTCACGAACGGACGGACGGACACGGACGGACGTGAGCATGATACATTAAAGGCTTTCACCCTAAAAGAAGGTGCCTGGACAATAAAAAGCCTCGCGCGCCGAACGCCGCGTGCGTCCCATTTCTAAGGAGCTTCTCTCATCGGTTGTATTCGTACACTGAACAACCTCCAGTTTTTTATGGCGGAGCTCTAGCAGTATATGATATGTATATCTCGCAGTATACGCCCGCTCCTACGGCTCGGCAATCTCCTCCAGCGTATTTTGCACTCGGAGCTGGAGCAGGTGCTGGGTGCGCGTCCTGATCGGGATCGCGAGGGCCCCCTTGGTGACCTTTCTCAGCATGTCATTGAGCTTGTCGCGCTCGGTAAGCTGCCAATTCTGAATAGCTGCGCAATATAAAAACTGGCAGAGCACGAAGGCGTTGACCAGGCGAATGAGGCTGTCTTCCTTGAAGCAGTGGGGACGGTTGCTCACACGCCGGATAGGTCAAACAACGTTATCCGTCTTGGATGCCAGCTTGAGCATAGTTTTAGCATCGGAACAGTTGGAGGCAATGATCATGCCTAGGACCCGAATAAAGCCGACTATGGGTACTGCGCCGCCGACTCCAGTGTGGTGCTTGATCTTACTCTCCGCTATCGGTTTCCAGCCCTTGGACTTGGGCCCTCGCCTATAGGGTTGGTAGAGGAGAAGCACGGACTTTCTTGGGGAACACCTGAGGAAAGAGGGGCAGAGGCAGTATTCGGTGGCGTCTATGGCTCCACACAGGACGCGCTCTACCTGTCGGTCACTGCCGCCTGAGCGCATATTGTGAGAGGTGATATTGTCGGCGTAAATCGTGTGGTTAATGTCCTCGATGCACAAGAGCCTCTTGGACAAACCGACCATGGCACGCCTGAACAGGGTGGGCGAGATCAACGATCCCTGCAGGATAGCGCACGAGCCGAGCTAGATCTCTTCGGAGGCAAGGTCCGCCGCCCTGAGCATGGCTTTCCTGGGGGTCAGAAACGATTTGGTGTACTCATAAAATCTTACTTCCAGGCCGAGCTCGGTGACTGACCGTAGCACGAAAGAGTGGGCAAGAATGTCGAAGGCTTTCCCCAGGTCCAGATAAAGAACCGCCCATATGTTTCGAGTCTTGTGGTCGATGACTTCGTGCTTGACCAGTTTCATAGTATCTTGGGTCGAGAGCTTGGCCAGAAACCCATCATGATGTCCGGGTAAAGCTAAAGGTATTCCAAGTACCTGGCCAGCCTGTTCAGCACCGCGTGTTCGGTCATCTTCCCACACAGGAGGTGTGTGAAATGGAGCGCAAGTTGTCCAGGTTAGATGGCTAGCCGGGCTTGGTGATAAACCTGATATGTGCGAGCTCGCCCCTCTTCCACGCCTCGTTGATGACTTCGGTTAGGTAGTCAATCAACAGATCGTCCAAGTTGAGCAGGATCTTGTTCGCTATGCGGTTGGGGCCTGCGGAGGGCCTTTCATTGAGCTCGTGGAGCACCCAGCGAACCTCTTCGTTACATATCTCGGCGTCCAGTTCAGGGTTTGCCGTTCCAGAGTATTCTGTGCACGTTTTTGAGGGGCTTGAATTGACTGGGAGGCATTTTTGCGCCAGCCGCTTCATGACATGACCTTCTCGTCGAGCAGGTGCTTGAGCAGGTTCCATTTCTTGCCATTGCGCATCTGACCGTCGACGAAGTTACGCACCTCAACCCACTGCTGCTTGGCGAGGATACCACAGTGTTCCTTGATGGCCTTCTTTAGCTCCGAGATTTTCTTGCACAACGTGCGATTGAGACGCTCTCCTTCCCAACGGGCGAGAAGCGACTGCTTGGTCTCGAGAAAGTGCGCCAGGCGCTGTCCATCTTTACAACCAGCAGGTCGGTGCTAATCTTGGTGGTACTTCTGATGTCCTCTTTGATCTGGTTTATCCATTCCTCGAGGCTCGGCCTGGTAGCATGGAGAGCCTGGTCCTTGTGGTTTTTGCAAAAGTGGTCCCTGTTCGTCCAAGAAAACTCTCGTGCCTTCTGTGGGCGACCGCGAACGGCGTGGCCAGGACGTAGTGGACGTGGACGAGTTGTTCTAGCGTGCCTCGGTGAGATTCTTCACGAAAGTCAGGTCGGGGGTCGAGTCTCTACAGGAGGAGATCCCCAACCTGGTTGGAGAGGTCTTGTCGGTGATTAACGCCAGGGCAATGTCATTCGCGTTATGCCACAGTTCCTTGCCCTTGCTCCTGTATAACGGGTAGCCCCAGGTCATCATCGCCATGAGGGAGTTAGAGCCCGCCAGGTTGACGGTCTTCTTCAGTAGGGCCTTGAAGCGCTCTCGTCGGTCTTCAGGACTACTGTACACATTGGGGAGAAAGATGCTTCATCGTTCAGAGCTGCCGGGCAGAATCTCAGTCATGAAGTGTTCGGCGTTGCTGGTGGCCATCTGCAGGTCATGCGAGAGGTGCATGAGCTTGTTACTGACCAAGGTGCAGACACCCCGGCCGTCGGAGGGGCGCGAGACAAGCTGGTAACCAGTCCGCGTGACATTGAGTATCAAGGTTTCCTGAAGCAGGACGACATGGAGTTTATGGCTAAGACTTCGGATGTTCTGCTGGGCCCTTTTACTGAGGAAGCCACTGGATTTCTGCTGCCACGTGCGAAACGCCTCACTTGGCTAGATCATCTGCGTTCTGCTGTGGGCTGCTGCTGCCCTCAGATTGGCTAAATATTGTGTGGAAAATGGTGCCCATTGCGCCGTCCTGCGGTTCCATGACGGCGTTAGGGGTCAGAGCGCGTGCTACTACGCTTTCGAGGAAAAACTACCGTTGATCGCGGTAGTTTTGCGCTGCCAAGGTGACCTGCAGCTGGGCAAAGATCCCCCCCAGCTGCTTGATGCTTTCACTGAGCTCGGAGAACGTGTCTCGCAGCTCGAATTTGACATGATTAGTTACACCGTCCTATTCACAACCGACGGCCCTCTTCTTCGGAGCGCTCTGACCATTGCTGCTGCTGCCGGCCTCACTGTCGTGCACCTTTCATGGGTCGCGGCGCTGTCTTGAAGGCTTAGGTGGCTGGTTGCAATGATGAGTTTCTCGCGTGCTTAATCTCTGCAGTTGCGGACCTGAGCCTATTAATAGTTTCCTTCTTCTAAGCGTTTTCACGTTTGAGCTGCGCAATATCGCACGCGCTTTAGCGTGCTCAGCAGTGACCCCGATAGTACCTCAGGTGAGTCTCCTCGGACCGTGTCGCCCCAGGTTAGAGAGCCCGTCTTCTTGCTTCTCGCTGACACGCAGGCAGGCTGCTGCGGGCCCCCAGCAGACCTGGAGCGGGACTTATAGCTGCTTCCAGACAAGTAGCGGCCCCCCTCCTCGGGAAACTCCTCGAGACCGGAAGAGCCCCTGGAAAGGCCCCGGAACCGCGTCACTGCAGGAAGTTCTGCCCATCCGTGAGGACTAACGATGGTGCTTTGGCTTGGTCTTGGTCGGTGGCACGGGACTTCTCCGAGCGCCTTTGTCGCACGACATACGGGTTACAAATCTTTACCTAAAGTCCTGAGCCGTGAAGTGGTGGCCGCTACACAGCCTGCCCTCGGGTGTACACTCGTGCTGCGTCTCCGGGTTTGATGCCCCGCAGCCCTGACGTAGGATGTCGCCGGGGCTGGGACACACATTCAGCACGGTAACCGAGCGGGCCACTAGCACAGCAAATGTCTAGTTTCTTGCGGAAGAGCAAACAGCGCACAAGGATGGGGGGCGTAGCGCGCAATGTTTGGGACCCCTTGACCGTCAAAGCAGACCACAACCGTGACGGTGCTTCCAATGTGCTTGGCTGCCAGGGTGAGTGGGCTCAAGTCATTGACGGCGTTTTCAATAACATCCGGGCCGTCGACGAAAGGGATGCCTCGGTTAACGGCTTTGAACGTGGAATGGGGGGGCGCCCTCGTAGGCACTGACCTCGTTGGTCCGACCCAGACCGACGATCTCCCGGACCCTGACGTAGCGCTCTGCATTCTCTCTGCTCGGTGTCCTGACAACTATAATATTCCGCTGGACGTCGGGGCATAGCGTGTCGCCCCACATATCTTCGGTGCACATGCTAGTGGCCGCCAGGAACGCATTAGCCACCATGGTGGAGCCAGCCTTTGCAATATTGAGGCCCCGCGTGGCCGAACCGCGATCTCGGTATCCTCCCTGGGGAGCTGGGGCATCCGGTCTGGGGCATCCGGAGTATGCTAGTCTTCAAGGTATTGCCACTGCTGAGGCCTTGCGAAGCCTCGGACGTGGTCGACTGCGTCCGGTTAGGAGTTTGAAGTTTATTAAATGCGAAGCATTTCTTAGCGAACTTCGGCGAGTTTGAGCGTATCTATCTGACTATCTATCTAGCCGCCTACGACTTTGAGCTCTCCTGGCCGTATCGTTAATGGGATTTATACCAAATTTGGTATGGCATAACATGACTGTATGACGAACATAAATGGCTAGTCATATCATGAAAATCATGAGTAACTTGTCATGAAAAGTATGATTTACATGCCACGCTCATGGCGCGCTCGCGGCCGTTTCGTTAGCTCGATATACACCAAATTTGGGATTGAGTGACGTGACTGTATGGCGAACATAAATGCCAGGTGGTAATATGCAAATAATGACGTGCATGTCATGAACAACATGATTTACATGACACTCTCATGGCGCGCTCGCGGCCGTTTCGTTCACTTGATATACACCAAACTTGGTATAGAGCGACGTGACTGTATGACGAACATAAATGACAAGTGGTAATATGGAAATCATGAGTTGTCATGTGCGACATGACTTGCATGCCACGCTCATGGCGCGCTCGCGGCCGTTTCGTTAGCTTGATATACACCAAACTTGGTATTGAGTGACCTGGCTGTATGAGGAACATAAATGACAGCTGGTAATATGGAAATCATGAGTTGTCATGTGCGACATGACTTGCATGTCACGCTCATGGAGCGCTCGCGGCCGTTTCGTTAGCTTGAGATACACCAAATTTGGTATTGAGTGACCTGACTGTATGACGAACATAAACTGACAAGTGGTAATATGGAAATCATGACTTGTCATGTGCGACATGACTTGCATGCCACGCTCATGGCGCGCTCGCGGCCGTTTCGGTAGCTTGACATTAACCAAACTTGGTATTGAGTGACGTGACTGTATGACGAACATAAATGACAAGTGGTAATATGGAAATCATGAGTTGTCATGTGCGACATGACTTGCATGCCACGCTCATGGCGCGCTCGCGGCCGTTTCGTTAGCTTGATATACACCAAACTTGGTATTGAGTGACCTGACTGTATGACGAACATAAATGACAAGTGGTAATATGGAAATCATGAGTTGTCATGTGCGACATGACTTGCATGCCACGCTCATGGCGCGCTCGCGGCCGTTTCGTTAGCTTGATATACACCAAACTTGGTATTGAGTGACCTGACTGTATGACGAACATAAATGACAAGTGGTAATATGGAAATCATGAGTTGTCATGTGCGACATGACTTGCATGCCACGCTCATGGCGCGCTCGGGCCGTTTCGTTAGCTTGATATACACCAAACTTGGTATTGAGTGACCTGACTGTATGACGAACATAAATGACAAGTGGTAATATGGAAATCATGAGTTGTCATGTGCGACATGACTTGCATGCCACGCTCATGGCGCGCTCGGGCCGTTTCGTTAGCTTGATATACACCAAACTTGGTATTGAGTGACCTGACTGTATGACGAACGTAAATGACAGCTGGTAATATGGAAATCATGAGTTGTCATCTGCGACATGACTTGCATGCCACGCTCATGGCGCGCTCGCGGCCGTTTCGTTAGCTTGATATACACCAAACTTGGTATTGAGTGACCTGACTGTATGACGAACATAAATGACAGCTGGTAATATGGAAATCATGAGTTGTCATGTGCGACATGACTTGCATGCCACGCTCATGGCGCGCTCGCGGCCGTTTCGTTAGCTTGATATACACCAAACTTGGTATTGAGTGACCTGACTGTATGACGAACATAAATGACAGCTGGTAATATGGAAATCATGAGTTGTCATGTGCGACATGACTTGCATGCCACGCTCATGGCGCGCTCGCGGCCGTTTCGTTAGCTTGATATACACCAAACTTGGTATTGAGTGACCTGACTGTATGACGAACATAACTGACAAGTGGTAATATGGAAATCATGACTTGTCATGTGCGACATGACTTGCATGCCACGCTCATGGCGCGCTCGCGGCCGTTTCGTTAGCTTGATATACACCAAACTTGGTATTGAGTGACCTGACTGTATGACGAACATAAATGACAAGTGGTAATATGGAAATCATGAGTTGTCATGTGCGACATGACTTGCATGCCACGCTCATGGCGCGCTCGGGCCGTTTCGTTAGCTTGAGATACACCAAATTTGGTATTGGGTGACATGACTGTATGACGAACATAAATGACAAGTGGTAATATGGAAATCATGAGTTGTCATGTGCGACATGACTTGCATGCCACGCTCATGGCGCGCTCGCGGCCGTTTCGTTAGCTTGATATACACCAAGCTTGGTATTGAGTGACCTGACTGTATGACGAACGTAAATGACAGCTGGTAATATGGAAATCATGAGTTGTCATCTGCGACATGACTTGCATGCCACGCTCATGGCGCGCTCGCGGCCGTTTCGTTAGCTTGATATACACCAAACTTGGTATTGAGTGACCTGACTGTATGACGAACATAAATGACAAGTGGTAATATGGAAATCATGAGTTGTCATGTGCGACATGACTTGCATGCCACGCTCATGGCGCGCTCGCGGCCGTTTCGTTAGCTTGATATACACCAAACTTGGTATTGAGTGACCTGACTGTATGACGAACATAAATGACAAGTGGTAATATGGAAATCATGAGTTGTCATGTGCGACATGACTTGCATGCCACGCTCATGGCGCGCTCGGGCCGTTTCGTTAGCTTGAGATACACCAAATTTGGTATTGGGTGACATGACTGTATGACGAACATAAATGACAAGTGGTAATATGGAAATCATGACATGTCATGAGCGACATGACTTGCATTCCACGCTCATGGCGCGCTCGCGGCCGTTTCATTAACTTGATATACACCAAATTTGGTATTGAGTGGCATGACTGGAGAACGAACATAATGACAGGTGGTAACATGGAAATCTTGGCATGCATGTCATCTACATGGCCATTTACATGCCACGCTCATGGTGCGCTTGCGTCCAGTTCGCTAGCTTGATATACCCCAAAATTGGTATTGCGCGACGTGACTGTTGACGAACATAAATGACAGGTCCTAGCATGTAAAAGTTGACATGCAAATTATGCAAAGCATGATTTACTCCTTCCTGGCTGCTTCGCATTAGATCGATTCCCACATGTGTGGGATCTGCCGGCTTTTTTTTTAATCCTAATGGCACTACTCCTAACCGGACGCAGTCCGGTTAGGAGTAGTGCCATTAGGATTAGCGCCTGCCACGCACACGCCAACTCTTCTGGCACCTGCACAATGCTAACCGTGGGTCATGTCCTCTCCAACCACTCGAAATACCATTTTCCTCGCTAAGATGCTCTAGAAGAGTGACAAGGGCCCCCCGGAAACGGCGACGACGGGCCTGGCGCCGCGCCGCAGTGGGCTTACCTCGCTAGGCTCAGCCGAAGCGGTGGTGTGGTCGAAAGGAAGAAAGTTCATAAAACCTGAAAATATTCCTCCTAAAGGGCCCAATTTCGCGCCACAACAGTCCTGGCGCCTTCACAGATCCGATTCAAACAATGCACCAGAAGCACTCGCAAAATTTACTTGAAAATCGTTGTCGTCACCCGCCATTCGTCACGCGTCGAAGAGGGGACTAAATTCGCTATCCTCGCAATTTTGGTAGCCCGGTATCTTGACGAAGTGTTATGCGAAGCCAAGCACATCCTGCAGGGAATCACTGCATGATCTGATGTTGCAGTGCACTGCAGAAATTGAGAGGTCGGCACATGTCTTCTCTTCGACCAAGCCACTGCTTAGTACTAACACAGATGCCCTATCCAGAGAAATTATGGAATGATTCCACATAACAGAAAAAAAAATGAAGGCAAGTACATTAGCCGGCCGTCTATCACCCTCTGTGACACCGAGATAGCACTCCATATACTTCGGGTGCGCAGAAATTGGACTTACACGTGGGAATAATTTGTCCATAATTTTTCGTATCTAATTTTTACGAGTGTATATGCCGCGGCTATTGTGCACTATTTTCGTTTTCCCCGGAAGTGCCCTCGTAGATGTCAAAACACGATTACACCGTGTAGAAGTGGACAACGGAAGATGCCAATTTGCCGAAAGCAAATGAGAAACAATAGCTTGGCCGCAGGGAAAGTTATAGTGCTTTATAGACACAACTTCTTAAACGCCAACTTTACCAGCATAATACATAAAATAAGCTTCAGATCAGGAAACTTTGCTCGTGGCTGTCGAGAATTATTATTGGAACGTGATGTTTTTAGTATTTCTGTCCGCCACGTGCATTGTGTTCAAGTAGAGTGCGAAATGGGCGCTCACCTATTTCGGCGGTAGTAAAGGCGAGTACAATCAATAGGCTGACCATGACCCCAAGGCACACGCACATGGTAATTGTCAATATGGTTTCGCCTAGTTGGGACACGCTGCAAAGAAGTTCATATTTCCTTTTGTTTTTTTAGAAATATCACAAGCCCCCCGTTTCTAGAACGTCCATTCACTCGGAGCCCTGCCTTCACTCGACAATGCCAATAGAAGGTTCACCTTTTGGCAAGAACAATCGCTGCAATTGACCGACAGCCGGCATCATTTCGTGAGAACCACTCAGTAATTTTCAGTCGAGTGGTGACACTGCGCTCACTTCAGTCAAGTGAAGGGCTAAATTTGAGTCAAGGCTTGTTCCAGAATACGGGGGGTATATGGTGGAACCTCGGTGATACGAACATGGCTGGTACGAATTTCGGGGTGACACGAATTTTGCTGTGGTCCCGGTCTACGCCCATTAGCCTCCAATGTAAGGGAGTACGGTTGTTGCGAACGTTTTTCGCCCCGCGACGTTTGATACGAACTTACGCTACCGTGCAGGTTCGAATAGGTGCTGCCTGCGCTGCCGCGGAAGACACGCCAATCACGCGCGGCTGGGAATATACCCAAGTGTGGACATTCGCACCGCGCTTCCAATTTGCCAGAATCAGCCATAAGCAGCGCGTGGTATCCTACGAGATTGTGCGAGATTTAACACCCGACGCGTCGACGTGTGCTGCTGTGCTCGAGGCAGCGATGTTCTACTGTGTTCACATCTGCCTACAATGTCCTCGCAATCAGACGCCCTATGAAACTTAAATTAACAGCATAACCAACTAGCCCAGTCAGCTACGCCCTATGAAAGGCGGACAAGGACTGAAAGAGGAACGGGACGGTCTTGGAGAAGCAGCTAGGCGTCGCAACATCAACATGCGCGATTTTTGGGAACCCGCACACCTACCAGCTCTCCGATTTGCACGAGATACCCAAAATTTCAGCAATCCTTCCGATAGTACAGGCACAGTTGTAAAGCTCTCGAAAAACGTCCTCCGCACCACCGTGATCAGAAAATAACAACAAAGCACAGTGGTCCCAAAATTTTCTGGCCTTCATCTATCGTGTGCAAAGCGCTCCTTCGGCCACTTTCACCGCAGTACTTTGGTATCACGAGAAAAAGCATACTAAGATTAAGAAGGGGCTACTAACTGTCTCGGGTCGCAACGCATCTGGTTCCTCGCACGCGCCGTATATTTAGGAGTATAAGTATGATCGTTGACATCTAGAAACTTTACTGGCAATCATTCAGAGCTCTTTATGACGTTGCTGCGACCCTGAAAAAACAATAAGTGAAAATGTACACCAGTTTTCTTTTCTTGCATACTGATTTTCCATGTTTTCTGGTGATACGAATTTCGGATCATACGAATATTCTTCCTTACCCCGCAAAATTCGTATCACCGAGGTTTCACTGTATATGGTCATAATTTTTGAAGAGAAATTTTGGAAATACACACATAACTTCAGAAATATACACATTAATTTGTAGTTTATCACACATGAAAAGATTATTGTCATTCGTAATTACAAGTGCTGGATTGGTTTAATGAACACTGCATAAACCTAATTTTGTAATTTTTCGCCCAGTTAGAAACCACGCAGCGTGGCCGCTACACATAATCGTTACATGTTGCCTCTTCAACACGAAAGAACTCGTTACGTCCGAAGTATCGTATATGAAGGTTGCTGCTTCGGTCCCTGCAGGCAGAAAGTTGACTTTTTGTCCACTTAAGTTTATTGCCATCTTTATCACAATTAGTTATATGCACTTAAAGTAGCACAATGAACATCCCCTATACCATAATTGGCTTGATCATCTGCTAGTATTGATTAAGGTTAAAATATAGTCACCCCGCTCACGTAGCTAACAAAAAAATTTTCGTAATATTTCAGGCAATCACTATGTAGAAATTATAGTGAAAGTCGGCAGGCGAAGGAAGAAACGCACTTACGATAGAAAAAAGATTTGTGAATTCGGAAATGATTACTAAGAATCCTGCATCTAACCGGCAAATATTCGTAACGGCCGTCGTTAAACGTTGCAGGGGCAGTTACTACTTTTATATCAGCTATTTTCTCGAGCTAGAAGTCGGAATCAACAAGTGAGATTAGTTAGTTGTGGCTATCTCGTGTTCCCGTTGGTGCATTGTGCAAAACAACTGCAGGCTATGTGTCGCTAGCAGTCATCTGTACCTTCTTATCGCGGTTTAGGGGAAGGGTGATATGTCACCTTGTTGCAGAGATGAACGACTACAATACATCACTGAAGTTTACTAGCATATTGCGAATGATTTATGAGGATGTATACCCTCCCAGATTTTAACCTGAACGCGCGAGCGTCGACCGCCGAGCCGATAAGTGTCGTGTGAGGGAGCACAGCGACAAAATGAGCGAGAGTAAGCGCATGTGCAAAATAAACAGCCGAGTGCGGCTATCGCCTTTCGGTATGCTATGCGACGCCAACAAAACCCACCGGCTTTTTGTACCCGTTTTTTTTCAGGGGCGAAGCTCCTTAGGGTCTAGGCTTGTCCGGCATCCATCGATGTACCGGCTACATAGCTACACAACTGTTAAAAATCCACCTTCGACGTTAACAAAAGGTTAAAGTGAAAGAAACAAATAGGGACAATATAAAACACCTACAAGCAAATGCTCTTTATTCTAGTCGGCGAATGCTGTGCCCACATTATGGACTTTGGGACCTTGCTTTGTTGTCGACGCTCACTTGTCCGCTGTCAGGGTGGTTAGAAAACCTTGCTATAGACGACACACAGGAACCATGTGTAGATGTGAAGGGAACCATGTGTAGATGTGAAGCAGCGGGCGCTAACGCTTACACTGGCGGCGGCGTTGACGCTGGCGCTCATCGCAGCGTTGCGCAGGAGAGAAAACTGGGGAGGCCCAAAGCACGCAGCGATGGAGCGGTGTTTCCCACTGGAACATGCCAATGGCTGCTAATGGGCAATGAGAGACAGAAGACTCCGACTGGACACAGAGACCCGCAGTCCGCTTTTAGTTAATGCGGACGCTGCGAATTTTTATTCTTCAACAACGCACAGGAGAAATCTCCCACCGGAACCACCTTGTAGGTCAAGATCCAGTGCCATATATACAGGGTGGGCAGTGAACGGTTGTGCAGCGCGAGCAGTCGGTTTTTTCAACCAAGAAACTCGCTAGCAGACGCTGCCTGCGTCGGCGTCGCGAGGCGAGAGAGGGGGGTGAGCGTAGGAGAGGAGAGAGAGGGGGGACGCGCATGCGCAGTGGGAGTGTGGACGCCGCGGGGAGGGATGCCTAGAGGAGAGAGGAGGGAGCGTAGGAGAGGAGAGAGGGGGGAGGCGCATGCGCGTGAGGGCGTAGTTGCCGCGGGGAGGGATGCCTAGAGGAAAAAGAGGGGGGAGAGGAGTTTTTTTAATTTTTTAAAAGGGTTTGCGCACGCGCAGTAAGGGTGGTCACGCCGCACACCACCACCACCGGATTAAGCTTCGCCATAACATGCTTCACATCTAATAAACAGCCCAGTGCAGCTTTCGTTTTTCGGGATGCTATGCGGCGCGAACAGAACCCGTCGGCTTTTTGTACCCGTTTTTTACAGGGGCGTAGCTCCTTAGGGTCTAGGCTTGTCCGGCATCCATCGATGTACCGGCTAAATAGCTACAGAGCAGTTAAAAAGCCACCGTCGGCGTTAACAAAAGGTTAAAATAAAACAAACAAAACGGTACAATATAAAACACCTAGAAGCACATGCCTTTTATTCTAGTCGGCGAGTGCAGTGCCGACATTAGGGACTTTGGGACCTAGCTTTGTCGCCAACGCTCACTGTACGCTGTCAGGGTGCTTTGAAATCCGTTCCTAGAGGCGACACATATGTGCGTACGTGAAGAAAACGAGGTTTACATTAGACGAACAACAATCATATTTGTGATAGAACAATATAAAGCACCTGCAAGCACAAACCATTTATACTAGTCAGCGACTTCAACGTAGACACTATGGACCGGAGGACCTAGCTTCGCCCAGTCGTCATCATTCACTTCGTGGAGATGTGTGGATTTTAAGGCGACCGCCGTTAATGTCTCATGCTCACGTGGGTCCGTGCGTCCGTCCTTCCCTCCAGTGTCCTTCAATTTTTGTTCTCTATTTGGCTCCTGTCACTTTGATTAACTGCATGAGGGGGGGGGGGGGGGTATCCCGGAGTTGTGGAGTTGTGAGAACAAAAAGAAAATCACCGCCCAAGCACTCCGTACAAATGGTTAACCAGCGAAGCTGAAATGTGCGGCCCCGGTGTTTAGCAGTGGGTTCAACCCCACGCTGCACTGAAGCCTTCCACAGTTATCCACAGTTTCCAGGTTGTGGTCGAACCACAGGCGGTCACACACGTCGTAGACGAAGCCAAAGTGCCGCTGGAAAAACTCTCGCCCAAAGCGGACGTTCGCCCCGGTGAACGCGCTCCCGCAATCATCACGTCGACGCTGGCCCGCAACGCCGCTTCTTCGGTGCGCCATTCCTGGAAGCGTTTGACCCTGCAAGCGTCCCACCCAATGCCGCGCGAGCTTGGGTACGACGCTCAGAATGACGTAACTGATAGCACAGCCAATGGAGACCGCTCGTGATACAGATGCCGAGCGGTTTTTCGTTTCTCCTAGCCATATACAGCTTTCGCTGTAAAAATTAGCAGTTTTTCCGAGTACGAATACAACCGATGAGCGAAGCTCCTTAGAAGTGGGAAGCAAACGACTATGTATACATTTTGAAACGGTTGGCGGCGTCGGCGCTTAGATTCGGCCGCTCTAGCACGTACGATAGGATCCTGTCGACGTAACCTTTAAGCTCCGCTCGTCGTGCGTTAACCGCAGGACCCTGTTGCCGGGCTTATGTTGCTGCCCCTGCTCTGGCTTTGCGTTCCGCATCCTTGCCAAGCTGCTTAACGTCTTCATCATATTCACGTTTACGTGTCGGAGGACTACTATCCATATTCTGTGAGGAGCCCTAAGTAATGTCAAGTGGGTCCTTTTTTTTATATATGTACAAACATGGTTTTCGGTAAATTTTATTGTCGTTTATAAGCGCGAACTGTTTTTGCGCCGCGCACCTTGTTTTTTGCGCAACGCACACCGAACGCCGCGAGCGCCTTGCACCACGTGCCGTTTCTTCTTTTATTTTTTTATTTTTTTGTTGTTGTTGCGCCGGCGCCTCGAGGGAAGAGCGTCTACTGCTACCTTGGACAAAGCGCCCGTGCTGCGCTAGAATGACGGTTGTCATTTCACAATTCAAGATGGCGAAAGTTAAGACGACCATTATAACCAGTTGTGCACAGAGCTTATTTCTCTTATTTAACCTCGAATTTCTGGTGCGCTACATGCAAACCGCTCGGCGTTCGGCGCGCAAGGCGTTTCATTAGGGAGTTTTCGAATAGCGTACGCAAAGCTTTGCGGTCTTTGCGGTCGCCCGCTACTTCCCTCACTTAACGGGGGCCCGCAAGCGGTTAGCGTATAACGCATGCGCAGTTGCGGCAAACGCAAACGCAAAGCTTTGCGTACGCTATTCGAAAGCTCCCTATTGTCTTTTTGAGCCGGCGACGCATCCAGGGAGCTTCAACGATGAACGGGTGCCGGCCTAAGGAGCTTCGCTCCTTAAAATAAACCAGCTCGAATCTATGTGTGGTGGCCAGCTATAGATAAAGATTTAGAACGCTACATCTCTTCATGCAATCTTTGCACGGAAGCGCGCAAGCTGCCAGTAAAAGAGGCAATTCGCCCGTGGGCCTGCCATACGCGGACGTTGGCAGTGAGTGCACGTCGACTTTGCCCGCGCAGTCTAATGACTTCGGTATATGGTGACTGTCGACGCACATTCGAAGTGGCCAGAAGTGTTGACAATCACGTCAATTTCAACAAAAGCTACAATTTCATGTCTGCACGATGTTGTCTTTAGATTCGGGTTTCCCGAGACCCTAGTGCCTGGCTACGGTACTCTAATCACATCTGCTGAATTTCAGGCGTACATTCAGGGCATCGGCACGACACACGTGTGAACCGCACCATACCGTCCGAACAGGAACGGCTTGGCGGAGCTGTTCCTCCAGACACTGAAGTCAGCGTCAGTATCCGAGCTAGCGGATTTTCTGCTAATCTCTATGTTTGGTCGAAATTCCCGGAGCCCTCCACTACGGCGTCTCTCATAATCATATCGTGGTTTTGGGACGTTAGACCGTAGATATTATTGTTATTAGACTTAATGTTCTCATTACATCAATATGTTAATATCAAAGCCGAACAATGGTCCAGGTGAACCTTCGTCGTCACTACCGTAATCAGTACAGCTGCATTTTTACGATTACCACAATTTACAGTTATTAATTATGCTAAACCGAAGATACTGTATACGCTTGTCACTTTTGTTAAAAGCAGTTATTATAGATAGTACACGAGGGCGACCTTTGCGACTATCAATCATAAAAATGCAAGCGCAAGTAAAACTTCGAATACGCGGCTAGCGATGTTGTTCTGCGGAACTCTGAATGCATCTCTAGACACAAAAGAAAAAGAAAATGCGTGCCAAATGATAACTTACGGCTCATGGACTTCTGAGGCTGCAAAAAAAAGCAAGCATGACGTAATGTAAAAAAAATATGGGACCTTCATTGGAGAATTCTATGGACTATTTTGACAATCCTTATGCACCATTGCTTGAAAGAGGTTGAGCGCCTACAGGTCCAAATGTCAACGATTATGCAGCATATAATACACGTTTCTCCGAGGCTGTTGATTGGTGATTACTATTCCTTCTATACAGGAATACACAGTAAATACCTTTTCGAGAAAGCACTTAACTCTGGCACATTTTCTGGACGAATCCGCGTATTGTTTCGCAACTTCTTTTCAAAAACATATGTATCATGGAATATAACAAAAAAAAAACGAAGCACAAGCGTGTATGAAAAAGTTCAGTCGAGGTTCAGACATAGCCGAAAAGAGCCTGCGGACCTTTTTAAAGCACATGAATATTTTGAGGAAATATGGGCTACATGAAGACAGTACGTCGTCAACCTGAAATAAAATAACCACCCTTGTCGTGGCGTCTGTGAATTATGTACAGTTGGCTCACGCTGGCTATAACTGCATGAGCCTTGTGGCTTTACGGTGAAGGCTGTGTAAAAAATTCGAAAACGTGCATATATGCTAACTTAAAAAGCTTGCCAGATGAAATTGTCGTGCGAGTTCAGTATGTCTGCACAAAATTACTACCACTATGTTAGTTGCATTACAGCGTAGTATCCTAACGTACTACGCCTTCACGGTGAGTGCCTGCTTGGCGAGCCTTTATGGTTTGGGGTCGGAATAAATTTACTTGAAAATTTGGCGCTCTTTCTGACATTTTACTTTTTGTTAATTTTTTTTATATTTCGTGGCTTTTGCTTTTTGAGGGTGGAAAACAGTTTTAAATGGCTTACTCGTATTCCAGCACAAATTCGCTCGCAGTGCCCTCTCGGGAACTTCAATCATAAATAGGGGAACACTTACTCGGGGACAAATGGTCTGGATGAGGAGGTGGTGGGATGGCAGGCACGTATGGCGTCGCCTCTGAAACAGAAGGAAGAAAATTGGGCAGGTCTTAGTCATTCTGCGAGTCACAGTCATGCGAAGCAGTAGGCGAGTCTATACAGCTTTTTTTTTTATTGCTTTCAGTCAATTGTTGCGAGTTGGATCGACTCCTTTGTGCATTCTGGTCGAACTGCGCAGTGGGACGAGACACGAAGAGAAGGCGAGACAGAAAAGCGCAGCCTGTCTGTCTTGCCTTCTCTTCGTGTCTCGTTGCACTGCGCAGTTCGACCAGAATGAACTCGTACCAACTCGCCCAACTCTCCACGCTCCTTCGTGCATCTTGAGTAGCTATCGGTATATTGTGGACAGGCCGTAGCGAGCAATTTTTTGAGGAGGCGGGAGGGGATCACTTGCGGAAGGCCTCAACTATTTCAGGAAAGCACCCATTTTGAGGAAAGTGCCTATATGAGGCAGCAACAGCTAGGGTAAGGGGGCGGGGGAGAGATACTAGGCATCTCCCACCAACCCTGACTATGGGATTGATCGTTGCATTATGAGCCACCTCGACTACATTGACGCCCAAAAAGTATGTATGGTAAGAAGTAACGTCGGCACGAACGTTGCAGCACAGAAGTGCGATATATCGCAACGAACTACGTATTACACATGTGCACATCATAAGAAGCGGTCTTAGCCGTATTCCTCCTCGTTGAGCAATGGTTGAGCATAGCTTGTCGAGTGATAGCAGTTAATATGCAATGTACCTAGCATTTTTATCAAATCCGGTAGCGAACACTGCAACCACAGCTAAAGCTACAGGGATATGACGCTAATATACGCATTTTTTCGTAAGCACTTTCAGGAACTAGCATAGCTCTGTGGTAGAATACTTGACTGCCACACAGAATGCCTGGGTTCATTTCTATCTCTAACCGTGATCTTCAATCGTTCGGTTCCTCCAATTTTTCCCTCAACGACAACGCTGCCGATGCGTGCCCCGCATTTTCTGAGACGCAAGCTCCACTTTGCGTTCGCATTTCTGGGTTGATACAAACTGTGAATCACCTGCGGCTCATCCACGCATCCCTTCAGCTTTAGCATACGGGTATGTGTCATACGTCGTTGAAGGAAACGGTTCCATGACGTACGCAAACAGCATCTCAGGCTATCGACGAATTAACCTGTTCATCGTGTTGGTGATACACTAATGCCCTCCTATCCATATTTTGGTGTGTGTGTCAAGTAAAGGAGACGACCATGAGAGCGCCAAGACGCAGACGGGATAGATAGATAGATAGATAGATAGATAGATAGATAGATAGATAGATAGATAGATAGATAGATAGATAGATAGATAGATAGATAGATAGATAGATAGATAGATAGATAGATAGATAGATAGAAATGCTTTGCATTTAAGGCACGTGTGCAACGATGCGTGACTTCAAAATTTTGTCAGTCGACCTAGCTTTCGGAGTTTCTCTAGTTTCAGGAAATTTTCGGATGATGCTTTGCAAAGGAATTTAGAGCCCTCATTGTCGATTTAGAGGTAAGTGCTAAAGAAATCCGTTACCAATACGTCGGTTGAAGGGGCGGCGTCGAGCAACCGAGGAGAACGTTCAAGTAATCGACAGTGCCGCCAGTGATGCTGTAACCCTCACATCGTAAATGGCGTCCTTACAAAATGAAACCGGGCGTAAACTGTCACGGTCCTCAAAGCGCCCGAAGCCTTTTAAGGAGCCAGCTTCAACGAGCTTGGGGACTAGCTGGCGCAATGGAAAAATGTGGGTATTGTTACGGGAAACACAGATTGTTTTTACCACTGCGCATACATCCAGCACTGCCAAGCACGAACCCCTTGCGCCAGTTTTTCCCGAACGTTCTCATTGTCTTAGCCACATTTGAGCCGTCTTCGATCAAGATTAGTACAGCGTTATTGTCTGAAATAACTTTAATGGTTGCGGGACATTCTATGACGTTTGATATGCCTCCTTACAAGGCACGCACCTGTGGCCTAGCTGTCAAAGCATCGGGAATCGGCGCTATAGACCCAGAGTTCACATTTATCTACAGAATCCTTTGCTTGCTTCAAAACCCCAGGTCTCCGCGGCCAGCTTTTGCCCTGTGTCATCGCCACTTTTGTCAGGCCTCATACGTGGCTGCGTACAGGTCGTATGCATTTGCTCAGATTCGGGGACGATTTGGCCAAGCTCACGAGCTCCATTCCTTGTACAATAAATTATTTATAGCTTACCCATCTTCTGGTTTCTCTGCGGTAGTCTTTGCAGCCAATGAACGACTCAGTCGATCCGCAGTTGTCCCAGCAGTTGGTAACAGGCCGCAATAGAATTTCTCTGTTGTTCGGCCGAGATATAAGCTGGAAATACGCAGCCAAATATAATTTCAAGCTTCTTCAGGTGGATGATTCAACAAACAAGGAACACATCACGCGTAGTAAGACCTAACATAATTATTCATAGTCAACCTGCATACGAGTGGATTGTACGCACGCAGATGAATAGACCTCGGAGAACCAGCCGACTCTTCGTCAACTTTTCGTTCTGTTGAGCCACTACCATTACCCTGGCTATTAGCCCTCTCCGATGGCTGGCTCACCCGTATTAAGAAAAGCTACGAAGGCAGTCACGCAACTTACCTGCTAGGGGCTTAAAGGAGCCGGCTTCATAACAACGGCGACGGCATGAAGGAGCAGGTCAGCCGTATCTCAGCGTCCGTCGAAAAGTGGCCTTTGGTCTTGAAGTAGAGCCCAGTTGCTTGCTTGCTTGCTTGTTCCTGTCGACTTGGCTCTTACCCACTTCGGGGGATTGGCCATGAAGCCGGCGGTTAATATAAAGGGAAATATTTAATTTTGAGAAGTGATGTGAGGAAATCGATCGCCACTGGAATAACAAAGAATTTAAGAATGACCGGACTATATGGAATAATAAAATAATATGGAAATCAATGAACTAATGAAAGGAATTTTGAAGTACGAAAAATAGATAGGGAATAATTTTAACAGGGAATTCTTTTGTTCTGAGCGAAGCGTTTCTTCTTCTTCTTCTTCTTGTTCGCTCGTTAACTGGCCACACCCACTGTGCGTGATTGGCTAAGAATTGATCGGTTTTATAAAATATTATGAAAATTTAGACTCAAGGATCTTAAGGAATAGAAAGAACACAGATTACATGAAAAATGTGGTACTGAATCTAATTTATATATCTATAAAAAAAAAGCAATAAAACGAAGCTTCTTTTACCTCCTCCTTCTTCTACTTCTTGACCTCCGCACACGGCACGCACCCAATGCAGGGCAACGGCCGAGTAGAAAATGAACTCGTGCAATATCTTCTCCCTTGTGTAATTTCTAGAAGCGTTTGGAAGCAAGCAGCTTGCTTGCTTCCTTGCTTGACCCTGAATTTTGGCTCATACCAACTACGGAGGAGTGGCCATGAAACCGGCGGGTAATGTGACGAGCGAAAATTTTACAAAGGAGACTAAGGGAGAGGAACTACTAATCCGTCGTCTAGGGTATATAAAAATAATTGAAGAATGATTAGCTTATAAGTCAAACCTCGGTGATATGAATGTAAGGAGACCACCAAAGATAGTCGGATCGTCCGATATGCGTATCACCAGAGAGCATGGAAAATTAGCGTGCGACAAAAGAAAGCTGGCGTATATCTTCATTTATTGTTTTCCAGGAATGCAGCAACATCAGGAAAAACTCTGAATGATTGTCAGTTAAGTTTTTAGGTGTCGGCAATAATATCAATGCTCGTAAATATATGGCCCGTATGCGGGACTTCAATTAACCAGGAGCATTGTGACCCGCTATAGTAGTAGCCCCTCCCAAATTTTAGTGTGCTTTTTCGCCTAGTACTGGCGTGCTGCGGCGAAATTAACAGAAGAAGCGTTTTGACGCGGTTGATCAAGACAACAAAATTTGAGAACCACGGTCCCATGTTTTCATTTTGTTATCGCGGAGGTGTTGGGGTTGTTTTTTAGCAGATTTACAGCCGTGCCCGCATAAGTGCGACCTCAAAAAAATCGCATGTTAACGTTGCGAGGCCTGATACCTTCGCCAAATCCATTATCACCTTCTCTCAGTCCTCGTTCACCTTTCATAGGATGCACGAGGCAGGCACGCGTAAACACAGTACAACGGCAGCAGCCAGCATCGGCCTGTTAGAAAAAACAACTTCCCCATCGACCGCTAAAGGGAACCATGTGTGGATGCGAAGCAGCGGGGAGATGGCTGGCTTGAGCGGGAGAAACGTCGCCGCTCCCGATTCGCGGCAGCGGCCCGGGCGCTCATCGCGACGCTGCACAGGAGAGAGAATGAGGCGCGCTCCGTCATTTTTATACCGCGGAACTACCGTGGCGCCCCCCAGCGGAGTATGCAGCTGTCGCACCAGCTGTCGCGCGCCGCTCCGTAGAGGATTCCTAGAGGAGAGAACGGGGGGGAACCGTAGGAGAGGAGAGAGAGGGGACGCGCATGCGCTGTGGGACGCGGGAGCCGCTCCGTAGAGTAGAGGATTCCTACAGCAGAGAAAGGGGTTGAGCGTAGGAGAGAGGGGGGAGAGGACGCGCATGCGCTGTGGGACGTGGGCGCCGCTCCGTAGAGTAGACGATTCCTAGGGTAGAGAAATGGGGAGGGGATGCGCATCCGTATCCGCTCCGTAGAGTAGAGGAGAGGAAGGGGGTGAGCTTAGGAGAGGAGAGAGGAGGAGGGGACGCGCATGCGCTGTGGGGGGTGTAGGACGCGGGACACGGGCGCCGCTCCGTAGAGTAGAGTATTCCTAGAGGAGAGAAAGGGGGAGGAGACGTGCATGCGCTGTGGTGGCGTGGGAAGCGGGAAGGAGGGACGGACTGTTTGCGTACCACGTACACGATCTGCACTAGCAAACTCTACCTTTTGTGGGAGATTAACAGATTGGTAGGTATAAGTATCCAGTTATCAATTTTGATCAACTACTCAAGTCCGTAATGGGCAAGCACCCGCGTACTCGGAGGGCTGAGAAAACATTATTTTTAAGGAATATTTATTAATATTATCTACGAATTGAAAAAAAAAACATATGTTGAAAAAGAAATACTAAACTCGCAACATAATGAAGAGATTATCAATTGTCATGTGCCTTCCATATTGAGGTCATAGTGTTAATGAGAAACTAACCCCCCAAAAATTATCTTGCTGCATTTTTACCTTCCTGCATTTTTTCATATTGTGATGTTCGCTGTGTCGCAACCTAAGCCATGAAAATTTTGTGGATCTAATGAAAGATACTGATATCTAATGAAGTACATCTTCTTACATGGTATTACGCCTTATTATACTTTTTTAGCATATGACTATGAAGAGTTTCAAAATATCAGATAGAAAAAATGCCTTCAACTAGTCAGTCACGACCCTTTAGTCGGCACACAATGCGAAAACTACGCCATAAAACATTTCAGTGTGCCTGCGCCAGTCACTAAATTTTCTTGACACACACTGTGTAGATACATGTTACTGTTTTCCTGTGTTCTCTAATCGTTGACAAAGACTGTACAAGTTTGACGTATTCCCCTGTAAGTGTTGACCATGTCAGGCCTACTTTGGCATTGATTGGCTTCTATTAGTTGACTACGGCGTGTCTCAGCTTATTGTGATGGCTTATGGAACGAGTACCAGATGATTGCCATGCGATGTACGAAACACGAAACGAAGAATTAGCAGACTTGGCTACCGTGGCTCTACTGTTTTTGCAAAGCTGCTTATATGATATGCGCGTCAGCGTGCCGAAGCTCGTACCTCTTCTCGAGAACATCGCCGTCTGCGCTTGAGCGTGAGTCCTTAGATGGCCTGCAAGTACCACAGTGCCGTTGGTGTCAGCAGGGCCACGGTATGCACTCACGTACGCAATTTACTTTCCAAGCTAAACATTGCGGCATCCGCTTTTGCTCGCAGACTATCATACATTAGATTGATTCCCAGGGTGCATTTGATCTTCCAAGATGTATTTCTTTGGTGAAATGCTACATGACAACTCCTCCACAACACAAATGTCAGCTATGAAGCAGTGTATTGCACTGTTTATCTTCATTTCAGGGCTGCGCTGGTTCTTCCGCGCCTTTCAGTGCCGCCCTGAAGTGTTTGAGGACGGTGAACGGAGTTGCAGGGCAGCCGTTGGTGGGGCCCTCGTTGTGGACATTGTACAGGAGCCACGCAGTCTCTTTACGCAACTCTCCCAAGTGACTTACAGCGTTCAGGAACTGCATATGGTGAAATGGTATTCCAGGTATTATTCCACTGCCCATACAAAAAGCATGTCTCACCACGTCTGCTTACGGACGTAGAATCTAACAGGCATGCGCAATGAGCGCAAATTTACTACAGCTTTCTCCTATTTTATTTACAGTTTTCTCGTGCGCATGCACCAAACGAGCTGAAGGAAGAGATGCATAAATGAGCATTGCCTAGGAAATATGGCTGAATCACGTATGTTTTACAAGGCATGATCAAAACGAGCATTACAATATTTACGCTCTAACATGTTAGAGTAAGACGTTTTCGTCGATTCGAGCAAAGTTTCGCCAACGAGGCGCAGCATGAAGGCGATAACAACAAACTGAAGTGCTGTACAAAATCAGGCTGTCGGCAGATTCTTTTGCCCTTCCATCCAATGTTATTCGCGGAAGCACTGCAAGGAGAGCTGAAAATTTTACAAAATTCAAGGGGCGTTGGAGCTTTGAAATTTACAATTTAGTACGTATATATCGAGACAAGCAGAATAAACACACGCACGAACACATAACCCACGCCCGAAAGCACAAACAAACACACGCCCGAACATACAAGACAATTGAACCCCCCGCCCTCGTAAAGAAAAGAAGTTATAGGATCTTCACAGTAATGGTGCCAAGCCACAAAAATATAGCTGGATGGCCTTCGTTGTGTCTCTTTATTTTGCTCTTTCTTCAGTTTCATTCTGTTTCTACGTGCTTCTGATATATGGCTTGTGTATATCTATACCTTTTTATTTCTTTTTTCTATTATTTCTTTCTCTTTCTTCTTAGGCCAGTGTACTGTGCGATGTCAGTGCACGGTAAAGAACACCACATGTTCGAAATTTCCGGAATCCTCCTTTACGGCGTTTCTCATAATCATATAGTGGTTTTGGGACGTAAAACCCTAATATTTATTATATTATTATTATTGCAAATATTATTATTATTATTATTATTATTATTATTATTATTATTATTATTATTATTATCTTTCTTCATATTGCTTCCTCTTCCTATTTCGTTCGCTTATCTGTGCTTTTTTGTCTCTCTTTTTTTATTTCTCACAATATTTTTTTTTCTTTTTCTGTTTTTCTACCCTGTTTTCCTAGCTCTCTTTCAAGTTGCATTTTCCGTCTTCTTCTTTTTCTGTGTCTTTCTAGCTTTCTATGCGTTTATTGCCGTCATTTGCCTGTATTTTTCTCTTTCTCTTTCATTGAATCGCTTTCTTTCTCGCAATTTTTTCTTTCTCTTCCTTGCTATCGCTCTCTTTCACCTGTTTCACGTGCTCCACTTCGCCTAGCAGAGTTTTCGTTTAACGCTCGCGCCCTTTTGTTGGTGGGCGTGCGCCACGGGAATGGGACGAGCCCAGGCAGTGGGGCTTGTCCAGTTCCCGTGAGTCATGCCACATGAATGAATGAGAAATTGTATTACAAAGAAATTCTTCCGGTGAAGAAGGAGCCCTTAGTCCAGGGACCCTGCGGCCTTTGCCATCTTGCGAGCTCTGTCTATCAGCTTGAGGTGTTCTACAGGCTTCGAGCAGGACAGCACAGCCTCCCACTGCTTAGTTGTTGTGTTGTACCTTGGAGTGTTGGCAGGCCCATGTTAAGTGATAGTGTTGGGGCTTGCGCGCGTTGCGGGCATTTGTTGTCATATATTGCCGGGTAGATTTTGCTGAGAAGACAGATTGGGGTACGTGTTAGTCTGCAGCTGTCTCCAGGCAAGCGACTGCTCTCTGCTGAGGTCTTTGTGGGGAGGGGGGCTAAATCCTCTTCAGCGCTCTTTCTGAGTTTTGTGCAACGGAGTATAAGCTACCCATAGCTTAATCTGCTTCGCTGTTACAAAAATCTGGCTACGCTCCTGGTGAGTTGTCACCATGGTGTTAACGACCCGGTGATCCCTGCTAATGTGGAGCGTACGAGCGTGACCGTACGAACGTAACTGCCGCCGCGCCGCAGTCCCCCCCTCCGCGATCTCACCAATGACTCTTTCGCGTGAAGAAATACTGCCGGCGTGTTTTCTGTTTGTTTGTTCCGCGATCTTCGCTGCTTTCGCACGCTTTTACTGCCGCTTAGAACTTGGCATTCTCGGGTTATGTCGATTTGGACTTTCCTACGGGAGTGTATGGCAACGCTAACAGCGGGGGTAACCGCAACATTGCACATATTGAGTTGATTCAGAGCGATGCAACCAGGACAGGAGGAAAGAAGGGACAGGAAAAACAGAGCTGCACATCGCACTTCGCACATATTCAATGACAAGTGTCCACATATGTTATTACAATAAATATTTGCTAAAGTACACTTGATACTAGTCTTCTCTCCGTCATACCTATTCGCCCAACATATCACACACACTTTAGACTCATAAATAGTTTAAGCACCAATGAGCATGCGAGGTTTCACGTGTTGTCTGCGATGCAGCAGCCCTACCAGGCACCCTTATGCTGAGTGAAGACGTCGTGGTCGGACGGACATTGCGAAATGGGTGTGAATGACAACACCATGTGCATCATGAGCTAATGATTATCTACGGAGCTGATTTGAAAATGGCATTCCAATTAACGTCAGTGCCGGCCTCACATTGGCAACAAAACGTTTCTTGGAAAACCAGTCGATGACTACAATACTGAAGCATGATCGCGAGTTGGGCCAGTTGGTGGGTCTTCATCGTAGAGTTCGATAATGATGTTAGCTGTGAGTTCAGCACTGTCTCTATTTCTTGTTGCGCTGTCAGTTATTCTGTGATGATGATTACAATACGTCGGGTACCTGGTGCGGTTTTCCGTACGGAATCCACATCTGGCGCGACCTCCGAATAAACATATCGAGAGTTATCTAGCGACGGCATAGGTGAGGATGAACTAGCACACGGGCAACGTGCCAGAAGGACACGCCAGAGCTGCATTCTTGGCCAATGCTTTTCCTCCGGATGGTTCGGCGGCGCGTGCTTTTATTTCTTTTCGGTCTCTGTCATTCAATCATCGCTGCGCTCTACGCTTTCACTGTTTCTTTATCCATGGTGCTAAATCTTAGCGCGGTAACCTGTGTCGTAGCACCAGAGCCGACTTCAATCACGTCTTTGTGAATTGCCCGAACCAAAACCAAGCCCCCGTGGCAAGGGTCAGAACACCAGGAGCGATGGGAGGATGCTCTGCGCAACTCGCAACCAGAGTTACAGCTCCGGACAGTGGGCTGGACCAGAGGGGTCGCCGAAGCACCGAAGTATGTATACTGCGCGGTAGTAAACACGGACGACAAGAAAACACAAGGACAAGCGCAGTATACATACGTGTTTTCTTGTCGTCCGTGTTTACTACCGCGCAGCATACATACGTCGATCATGAATCACCAACTGGCCCAATCGTCCACCTTGAAGCACCGAAGTGTCCGGCCATCTAGAGCGGCCCGAGGGCCCATCGTCTTCCTGCTTCCACTTCCCCCCACACGCTCCCCCCTCACATGATTCTTTCATGACTCAGATAAAATTTTTTCCTGCCTACCTACTGGGGATAAGGTCAAACACACAACACGGATCTTGAGATCAGCGCTTAATTCAAAGGCAATGCGGCTTTCTTTCTCTCAGGACAATTCATTTGCCGCATAACAGTTCGATATTTTCCCGTTCCAATGAAGACATCGAATCTCTGTCCACTTGTGCGAAAACTACAACGGCACACTGAGTAGAAGCTATTATTCTCCTCGGACACCTGCGCACGTGTCACGAAGTCTTTCCACGTCTGGCTGTTTCGTAATTTGTTTGGGTTCAGTTTAGCAGGAGTAGCAAACGTAAGTCCGAGGGGGTTCGTGAATTCCCATATATGAAATGACCCCACAGCACCAAGAGACTGCAAAAAAGACCCTGAATAGCCTCAGCACAAAAAATGTGGCTGATAAGGAGCTCTATTGGTCCAGCAATAGAAACTTGACAGTGTGTGCTTATTGAGGCTTTGTGCATTTGGTTCTCTTGTTGAAAGACGTACCAAGGGTACGTTTTTCACATGTACCGTCTCTACACCCGGCAGAATCAGCCCACTCCTATGTCTTCTTAATACCTGTACGGCGACTTCATGCTTAATTACGTGAACAGACGTCACCTGACAGTTGAAAGGTAACTAAAAATATTGAGTCCAACCACCCACTGAGCTACTTAGCCCAAGAAGTACCTGGCGCACCGATGATACAGGTATACATCCATGCTTTCCCCCCACGCTTCTCAGAGTGCTTGGCAGCGCAATCATTCGTAAAGGTTTTACTGCATCTTTTCATGATCTTGTAGACGGCCAAGTGTATAAGTGTTCAAGCCAATCCACTGACCTTTATAGCCAAAGAATCATTGTACTCGCTCCATGTGACGACTTTCGATGCAGTGGAAAGAAGACGCCGTACGCGTATATGGGATCGCCGAGGTAGTTCTCGGGGCCGCCAGTGAAATCACTGTGGTTGCATGGCTGCAAGGAAGAGGAAAAAGGGATGCCAAAGCCTCAAACATGCTCTTGTAATAACGAAAAAAATGCAGTGGAAAAGCATTGAAGGTGAGCGCAATCCTTGACTTAGGTGCCTGGTATTGGCACTCACTCGCCGGCGTTCGTGTGGCCTGGTGGATCCCTTTGGTTAACGTTGTATTTCGTAGGCCTAGCGCAGCGTATATTCAGAAGCCGCATGAAATACTCGCGTTGTTGAGATCTATTCCGGCAGGCGTCACAAAAATGCTAGCTGGTCACAAAAAAATCTTATTCTCATTCATTGCACGCATCACCATATTTGCATCGTTACGCTCACATTTAATTACCCAAATTCTAGGTAAACTTAAGCTCTTATATCAAAAAAAATTTATGATGACAAATCTATGCGAGAAAGTTATTATCTCTAATCATAACCATTCATTTACCAACAGTTTTTTTTCGAAGGTTACACGTTTGCAAAAAATAGAAATTGGTAGTTCTGGCACAAGTTAACAAAGATGTTTGGTATATATGCCTTTCAAAGCATGCTATTCCTTTAGTTAAGGGCAAAATAATTATCGAGATGTTTTATGGAAATAATTGAGTGCATTGAACGACTGTGACCAACTGCAATCGTCGTGGCACCGGGCAGAGCACACGCAAAGCATAAAGTTGACACAAGGAATATCCGTGCAAGTTCCGTTACGACACACCTAATCCAAGAGTTATAGTCGCGTCCAAATTTTTTACCACACACGGCGCAGACAGTGAATATAGATTATTGCAAAAGGCACCCACCGCTTCTTGTCCAGTCTTCTGTACGGACAAGCCACGGGCGGAAGACGCTATCGTTGAGAGATGTGGGATTCTCCACCATAATGTACTTCAGGGCAGACAGCTCAAAGGAGAGGCCAGTGATAATCGACGGCTTTGAGAAATTTGTCTTCGCTGACACAGCGAACCAGTGGGATTCCTGAAATTAGCCATGAAAGGATACGCAAACAAAGCGTACTGTGAAACTTGGGTAGAGCGCACAGGGACACTGGCATAGATCCCCGCAGACACACTAGTGGTTTGAATACTGAGATGTGACCATGACGAAGTAAGGTAAAATTCGTAGACACAGTCACACGAAAAGAGAATCGGTCGAAGCAGGCGGAAACAACTGACACGCGAGTTGTTTTTACAGCGAGGCTGCATAGGTTCTGGCCTGCTTGCCCCCCGTGCACAAAAGACGCTATCTCTCTCTTTGTCATCTAGCCACCGCCAACGCCTTCTTTCACAAGTGTCCCAATACTCGGCGGCGGTAGTTTCTAGCAGTCGTTCTGCCCCTCTCTCTCACGACGTAGAGGTCGCGCTAGGACTGCTATCACTGCTAGCACTCTTGACTCGCTGTAGGATGAATTCATGCCGTTCACGTGAGGTAACTACAGCCGCAATTGGAATTCAGCGCTACCGAAACATAATGTATTTCAAGCTGACGTCTTTGCAGAGGTGTACACTGCCAAAGTTTATCGGGTAGTCACCCTGCCTCCATTTACAAAGATGAACTTGTGCTGCTGCTCCCTTCGAAAGTGTGTCCATGTGTTCCCTTCACATCAGAGGAAGTCCAAGGTGAACCCTAGCCAGTCTTCCAATGCTGAAGCGTGAGAAGGAGTAAAAGATAGAACCTTCCAACTTGAGAAGACTGTGGATGCAGCTGGCATTATTGACATGTTGCTTATTCGTACCCTATAATTAGTGTACATCCATGATGTAATTACTACACCACAGCTAAACACTGCCGAGTGCATCCCCTATGCTCTCTATCACTTCTCTGTCTGCCGCCTTTTTTATAGTTTGCATCAATAAAACTCACTAGTACAGTATGGCCTAATTTATCGGTGTTGATTGAGTTGGGTGGCGTGGCTTTGCAGTCTCCCTCGGAAGCTAACCATCCAGTCGAAGTGATGGCGATGACGATGTCAGCCTTGAAAGTGCTGCGAATAGAGAAGGAAGGTCATGAATAAGAACGTCATTTACAACGCCACTTCCAAACTATCAAAAAAGAAGCAAAACCTGGTAAAAACAGCACCGGTATGCAGCTAGCCGATACTGAATAACAAGCCTCCAATTACCTTCCTTGCCGCATTCACTCGCCGCGAAATAGATGTGCCGCCATGTAGAACATGAGATGAGTATCAACAGGGCGAAAAGATGCCTTCAGCGATTTTGAGGCGTACGTGGCGTTAGGTGCATACGAACGCAAAGTTTCAAGGTGAGATCACTTAACGTTTTGTCTTAGGTATAACTGTGACGTGTCAGGACGCTAACTTCTGAATATATTCACTCACCCTAACTTAATGGTTGTATCAGGCAAACTGAGCGATGAGAGCAGTCAATAAGAGAAACCGCTACTTTTGTTCCAACATGGGTTGGCGCAGAAATGCACTGGCCTCAGTTCACATCCAAACCGCTCATGGGAGCCGAGAGATCGACTCAGTCAGATGATGCCCCAACTTCATTCTAGGATGCATAATCTCATCGGTTCCTCTTTCGACTACTCATCACGTAAGCTATTTTCCCAAGCTTTCTCTTGAACCAATTTGCTCACATCCATACAGATTCGAACCAAGCCTTGAGTATGAATATGAGTGAGTCAGATTGAGCAGAATTGCCCCGATGATATGACCTTGGGTGAGCCCTGTGAAAGCCCAGCCGAGCTCACTATTCGTGGTTCGTAGTGCAATTGAGGCGCACAGAGGCAAACGGGTGACGTTGATTACGTGTATATCCGCCTGAGTAGAATTTTAGTAGGCTGAGTACGAGTGATCGCGAGGCAAATGATACAGTTTTTGAGTGAATCTGATCGAGGTCTATATCTTTACGGGCCTTTCCTGGAGGGCGTCATCGATTTAACCATATCACCAGCCTCCAAACTACGTGCTTGTATGTAATATCATACATGGCAACAGTGAAGAGGATGGTTGATGGCACAGACGCCAGAAAGGCAAGATGTTTCCATAGGCCGTGAGTGGACATCGTCACACATTTTCGTGGACGGCTAGCTTTTTTATTATTTCAGCATACGCTTTGATGCTAACTTCAGAATTAAGTTTTTATTTTGGATTTACGGTAGGAGTCGTATAAGTATTCGGCATACTGAATGGTTACCTGAAGGGCCCACACCCAATTATATTTTGCCTAGCTCCACAGAACTTGCTCATTTTTTACAGCGTGCAACATCCATGTCTTCATTTCATCACAGATCGTATATTAATGTTACTTGTAAACCTGTAGAAAGCGGTGCGAGTTGTATGATTGCATTTTCGAAAAATTCTTTGTTTGACCACTTGTCTGTGCCCACACAACAGACAAGTGGTCAAACAAAGCAGACAAGTGCGAACTCACAGCTGAGTTTATTAATGAAAAGGAAGTACACATATTGCCACGCGCGTTTCTTTTACTGTATTCGGTTTCCGCCCACAAAGACTATCAGTAGTACTCGGCGCAGACCGCGCCTCATTGTTCCAGAAGCTTCTCGCTTGTAGTAGATCGTTCTGTTAAGATTGCACGCAAGACGCTAACACTCAAGATTATTCCAGAGCATGCGCGACGACTAGTGATAAGGCTAGAATGTTCGACGCGTGAGTTATAAAAGCCGGCGCGTTCCAACGATGATTAGTTGATCGACGGCCGACGCTGTTCGCCGCTATCAGTGCCAGTGTGTATTGCTCTATTCTTACTTTCCGTTTACCGGCCACAAGTTCGGCCAAATAAACAGTTTCATCTTGGATACGTCGCCTGCTGCCTTCGTCGACGTCACGACCACGTGACATCTGGTGGAGGTGCTGCTTCGTCCATGCTCCGGACGCCTCCGCGAGGCGCTGACCCTAGCCCAAGCCGCGAAGAAGACGACGCAAAGGACAACCCTGGTCGTCGAACTAGCCGCAGGCAGAAAGGACTAGAGGAAGAGTACGGGCTGCTTCCCGAGAAAACCAGGCACCCACAAATCCCGACATCGACTACAGAGACGATGACCGCCACCACGCAGCCCACGCCAATCCTTCTCCGGCAGCCCAAGGAGCCACCGACTTTCCGGGGATCATCACTTGAAGACCCAGAAAGCTGGCTGGAGAACCTACGAACGAGTCGCTGCCTTCAACAGCAGGGACACCGAAGAAAAACTCCGCCACGTCTACTTCTACCTAGAAGACGCGGCGAGGACGTGGTTCGAGAACAGAGAATCGGCGCTACAAACCTGGGATATCTTTCGGACGACGTTCCTAGGCACCTTCACGAGCGTCGTCCGCAAGGAACGTGCTGCAACTATCCTGGAGACACGTGTGCAGCTTCCTAACGAAAATATTGCGATCTACAAGGAAGGAGATGACCCGCTTGTTTTGCCACGCCGACCCCAACATGACCGAAGAGAAGAAAGTGAGCTTCCTTATGAGGGGTGTGAAGCAAGAACTCTTCGCCGGCTTGATCAGGAACCCGCCGAAGACGGTAGCCGAATTCGCATCCGAAGCCTCGACCATCGAGAAAACCCTCGAGATGCGGACACGACAATACAACCGCAGCTTCTCGGCCACAAGATACGCGGACGACCAAGTGCTAGGAACCGCCGACCTGCGTGAGACGATCCCGGGCGATCGTGCAAGAGGAGCTGCGAAAATTTCTACCTTCAGCGCAGCCCCAAGTGGATCCCATCGCTGACGTAGTACGACATGAGATCCAGCAATCACTGGGCGTTCCTCAGCTTCGAGAGCCGCAGCTGCAAGCCATGAGCTATGCTGCTGCAGCCCGCCGTCACGCTCCTCCTCCAAGCCCACGCCAAGGCCCATCGCCACAGTATCGTCGCCTGACACCGCCGCCACCGCCATCGACGCCATACCGCCCACCTGCCGGCCAGCGCATCGCTCCGAGGAAGACCGACGTTTGGCGCGCCCCTGACCACCGTCCACCCTGCGTTTCTGCGTCGATTATCGCCGTCTGAACAAGATCACGAAGAAGGACGTATATCATCTCCCACGTATAGACGACGCCCTGGATCGACTCCACAGCGCGCAGTACTTTTCGTCGACGGACCTCAAGACCGGCTATTGGCAAATCGAGGTCGACGAGAGAGACCGAGAGAAGACTGCCTTTATCACACCAAAAGGCCTCTTCGAAATCAAAGTCATGGCCCTTCGGTCTTTGCTCGGCACCTGAGACGTTCCAACGTGTTATGGACACTGTACTGGCCGGCTTGAAGTGGCAGACCTGCCTTGTGTACTTGGACGACGTCGTTGTGTTTTCATCAAACTTCGACGAACATCTCCGGCGCCTTCAAGCTGTACTTCAAGCAATCAAGGCCACCGGACTCACCCTGAAGCCAGAGAAGTGCCGCTTCACATACGAGGAACTTCTGTTCTTGGGTCACGTCATCAGCAAGTCTGGAGTTCGCCCCGACCCACGGAAAACTGCCGCCATCGCTGCCTTCCCGCCGCCCACCGACAAGAAAGCCGTACGCCGATTTCTCGGCTTGTGCGCCTATTATAGACGCTTCGTCAAGGAATTTTCACGCATCGCCGAGCCACTAACTCAGCTCACGAAAAACGACGTGGAATTCAAGTGGGGAGCGGCGCAAATCGAAGCATTTCAAGAATTGAAACGACGCCTGCAGACGCCTCCAATACTTGCGCATTTCGACGAACACGCCAACACGGAAATCCACACCGACGCAAGCAGCGTAGGACTCGGCGCCGTTCTTGTCCAGAGAACTGCCGGCGTGGAAAGGGTTATCAGTTATGCTAGCCGGTCCCTATCCAAGGCAGAAGCGAACTACTCCACAACAGAAAAGGAGTGCCTTGCCATCATCTGAGCAACGTCAAAGTTTCGCCCCTACCTCTACGGCAGGCCCTTCAAAGTTGTGAGCGACCACCACGCCTTGTGTTGGCTAGCTAACCTGAAGGACCCTTCAGGTCGTCTCGCAAGATGGAGTCTGAGACTTCAAGAATTCGACGTTACCGTCGTTTACAAGTCCGGACGAAAACACTCTGACGCTGACTGCTTGTCTCGCGCCCCCCGTCGACCCGCCGCCGCAGGATGACCAGGAGGATGACTTCTTCTTGGGAACCATAAGTGCCGATGACTTCGCCGAACGACAGCGAGCCGATCCGGAACTCAGAGGCCTTGTGGAGTACCTCGAAGGCAAAACCGCCATTGTTCCCAAGGCATTCAAGCGAGGACTCGCGTCGTTTTTCTTGCGAAACAGCGTTCTCACAAAGAAGAATTTCTCGCCACTTCGAGCAAACTACCTCCTCGTAGTGCCTTCAGCATTGCGACCAGAAATCCTGCAGGCTCTACACGACGACCCGACGGCTGGACACCTCGGACTTTCCCGCACGCTCCTCAGAGTACAGGAAAAGTACTACTGGCCGCGCCTTGCCGCCGACGTCGCTCGCTACGTAAGGACGTGCAGAGACAGTCAGCGACGGAAGACACCGCCAACAAGACCAGCAGGCTTCCTTAAGCCGATCGAGCCTCCTCAGGCAACCGTTCCAGCAGATCGGGATGGACCTCCTGGGGCCGTTCCCAACGTCGACTTACGGAAATAAGTGGATCGTCGTAGCCGCCGACTACCTCACCCGCTACGCCGAAACAAAAGCCCTGCCCAAAGGCAGTGCCGCCGAGGTAGCCAAGTTCTTCGTTGAGAACATCGTCCTTCGACACGGCGCCCCAGATCTCATCACCGACAGAGGTACGGCGTTTACGGCTGACCTAACCCAGGCGATCTTGGAATACAGCCACACAAGCCACCGCCGGACCACTGCGTACCACCCACAGACCAACGACCTGACCGAGCGTCTAAATAAGACCATCGCCGACATGCTGGCCATGTACGTCGACGTCGAACACAAGACGTGGGACGCCAGCCTTCCGAACGTGACCTTCGCATACAACACGGCCGTGCAAGAAACGACGCAGATGACGCCATACAAGTTGGTCTACGGACGGAGCCCGGCAACGACACTCGACGCCATGTTACCAAACGTGACGGACGAGGAAAACATCGACGTGACCGCCTACCTACAGCGCGCCGAAGAAGCACGACAGCTCGCCCGCCTGCGGATAAAGAATCAGCAGACGACTGACAGCCGCCGCTACAATCTTCGACGACGCTTCGTGGAATACCAGCCCTGGCGACCGCGTTTGGGTGTGGACGCCGATACGACGACGTGGACTTAGTGAAAAACTTCTACGACGATACTTTGGACCGTATAGGGTGCTTCGACGTCTCGGCACAATCGACTACGAGGTTGTCCCCGACGGCATTTCGAACTCTCAACGGCGCCGTGCGCGACCTGAAGTCGTCCATGTCGTGCGCCTCAAGCTGTTTTACGCGCGGTAGTGAACCTGAGGACTGTACTTTTTCTTTTTTTTCATTGGACTTTCTTGCTTGTGCGTATCGTTTATTGAACTTTCTTGATTTATTGTTATTTATTGTTGCATGTATTTTTACCATGTGTTCTGTTCTAAGCATCGGGACGATGCCTTTTCAGAGGGGGGGCATTGCCACGCGCGTTTCTTTTACTGTATTCGGTTTCCGCCCACAAAGACTATCAGCAGTACTCGGCGCACACCGCGCCTCATTGTTCCAGAAGCTTCTCGCTTGTAGTAGATCGTTCTGTTAAGATTGCACGCAAGACGCTAACACTCAAGATTATTCCAGAGCGTGCGCGACGACTAGTGATAAGGCTAGAATGTTCGACGCGTGAGTTATAAAAGCCGGCGCGTCCCAACGATGTTTAGTTGATCGACGGCCGACGCTCTGTTCGCCGCTATCAGTGCCAGTGTGTATTGCTCTATTCTTGCTTTCCGTTTACCGGCCACAAGTTCGGCCAAATAAACAGTTTCATCTTGGATACGTCGCCTGCTGCCTTCGTCGACGTCACGACCACGTGACATGACTAACTAAATAATTGAAGCCTTTCACATCAAAACTGTGCAGATGATTGTGTAAGTCCAGCAATCAAATGTACTATAGGACAAATAATTCAGCTTTTTATGCGCTACTTGACCTTTTTACTTTATTTCACTTTCTCTGGCATGTGGTAGGTATCTTTATGGCAAAAATATTTCTCTTTATTGTGATGATGTATGTGATTTTATTTATTATCTCACACATGGGCTGTTCAGCTAGTCTGGGTTTACTAATATGTTTGTAATTCCTTTTTATCAATGAACTGAGTCGTGAGTTCACGTATGATTGTCTTCATCGATCGAGTCCTCGTGTGCGCTTTGCAATTTCTTCAGAATTGTACTTCTCGTTCTTTATCAACCTTGATTATGTTAGTACCGCTCTATCTAGGTTTTGTATTATTTCCTTCGAAAAATCATCAGTGAAGAAGCTTTAAACCTTTCCAAAATAGCAGCAACTAGACCAGTGTGTAGCCGCCATATTGCTATGTCCTTTTTCTAGGTTTTATCGGCTTCTCGTTGCGATTGTTACTGCGGTTACAGCGTGACGTCTGCCATCACATTGGTGCAGAGCATGTCACATGCTATTTAGCCTTTACACTGTTTCGCCGAGCTGCTTGAACCTAACAATAAAAACCAACTTTACATGAGACAAATGGGAAGCGACGTTGATCTTGCTTACTTCACCGCGTCTGTGAATTCCGCTTGGATGGTGGTCATAAAATCCGCGCTGTACTCGTATGGCCCAAAGGCGAGGACGGTCTTCGCTTTCGGGTCCGAGCCTTGTAGTTCCTTTAACTTCTGCAACACCACGAAAATATAACACCACGCAAATATGAAATGCTTATACAATTTTGACTCAAGTTCACTATTGCTATGCCTTCGTGTAATCGTTGCAATGAACTGCCTGTCGTGGACTAGTAACGTCTCAATTTTCTAATCACGCGACGCAAAAGAGAACTGGAGATGTGTTTTGAATTTGTTCTTAAATTAGCTACCTCTTTTGAGCCATATTACCCGCATGATATGACACCAAACTGGGACATTGTGATTACCACACAGCCGTTAGCGCGAAATTAACAGAAGCTTATGTGATTGGCTTGTTCTTTGAAGAGGTTTCAGGTCGTAAGTTTTCAATGCATCTATTTCAATGCAGTTTTCAATGCATCTATTTCAATGCAGTTTTCAATGCATCTATTTCAATGCAGTTTTCAATGCATTTTCTGTAGAGGTTCACGTTAAAAAACACGAGATGGTCACAATCTCCCGAGCCCTTCACTACGGCCTCCGTCATAATAATATCGTAGTATTGGGACGTAAAACCTCAACCATTATTAAATCACAGTCGTCTGTTCCTGAAATTAGTAAAAGGTACTATTTTGGTCAAATTTCTTGGCCGAAATAAAAACAGTCGACTTCTGGAGTTGGCACATTTCATTTACTAAAAAAAAACTAAGCAAAGATATGCGCGCACAGCGCCACATAAGCTCGTAATAGCAACTGTTGCTCTGAATTGACGATGGCTTGTCCCTCCAAAAAACCCAGACAAATGAAAATCAGCTGCAGTTTCTTACTTTCTATTAGCTATATCATATTAACAAAAGTCACAGTATTAGGTTCTAATATCCTAAACAGGCCTATGATTAGAATGTGACTTAATGAAATGAACAAGGAAGCCTTCTCTTGGTAATTCATGAAGGCATTACGATGTGTTGCAGCGCATAGGGTAGGCATTCCAAATCATGAAAATTAATTCACCGCAATCTCTTACGGTACATACGTAGAATCATTACACATTGCAATTTCTAATACATGTGGGTAATATGGGACGTTAACACAGAACAAAAATGGAGCATGATCAGTGTAACATAAAAGATCGGAAGACGGTGCAATGTGTCATAAAACAAGCACAAGTGTTTGATGTTTTCTTAAAGTCGTGGAAAAAGAATTTACCGAGGCCCACCATGAATACGCAGATAAGCTAATAGGCGTTGAGTTAGAGGATCGCAAGGAATATAACGCAATGCCGAACGTGAAACCCGTCAAGACCAGCATGAATTTAAAAGGGTGTATTGATATTAAAAAGTACTATCATAACTGTTTTGATACTATGGGTTAATGCTGCCAGTACTTATTTCTCGCTCGAATGATTAATTGATTGGAAAAACCTTGCATATGATGTATTAAAAAACGTGTGTATTTCACAGCAGCCTCACTTTAACTCTCGTTTCTTATTACATTGTACATTTCACTTTATTGTAGTTATAGTGATATTATGTAACTGTGCGTGAATGTATTTTAATAGGGTTTCAGAACACACTCTTCTATATAACACTATAAAATTAGTCATTCGTTCATTGTACATTGAATATTTGATTTCATGCATGTATTAACTGTCGAACAGTTTCCCCACCACGCAATGATCTTTCAAGTGAAAGATGGCAATGTTTATAAATATACAAAAAAATAATAAATCCGCAGGCGTTAAGTTGAATCAGCTCACACAAGACATGGCAAATTCCAAAAATGATTAGGCTGGCCTTCTTACCTCATTGAACACAGAATAGGCCTCGCATGGTGACAGCGATGATGGCTGATATCCTAGTACTTGGGATTTAGCAATATATCTGACACCAGGAGATACTACGGCATTCTTTTCCTAATATTGAACTCATGATAGCGTAATTATCGTCAGTGCCAAAGAATTCACCAATCTAATCAGATTATATGGTATAACTACGTTGCCACTTACCCGAAGGGTGTAACCTGAGCGCCACGATGTATATTGGAAGAGCGCATTTTTTTGCAAACAGTTTTAAAAGTGTTAAGAAATAAATATACGTTACTTACTAAAAGGAAAATGAGATACCAAACTCCGTATTGCGTCTTTTAGCGGCCATCCGCTGGAAGAGTAGCCAGGTGCGGTAATCGTCTGTAGCGTAAATTCGGTCATTTTCTGCGAACACGTTGGTGTAGAAGATGTAGTCACAGAGGTCTGACGGGTACATGTCTGCAGATGTGGTTGTCTCGCTTACTGTGCAGATGATTGCCTTCACTGCGTGTGAGCAATAGAAAACACCGAAAGAGTATTTCAGAAATAACTGTCAGTTAATGTACACACCGACCGATATTCTGCTGCATTACAACTCAACTTGACGAACAAGCAAACGCACGCACACATTGGACGCAACAGTAACTGGTCACTTTACGAGGACATGCAGAAATATACGCGATAACAAAAAAGAAAAAAAGAAGCTTTCGGACAGAACGTCATAAGCACAAGAAGGCTATTTATGGAATAAGTAATGTACGCCAGGGCCTTCGCAAAGTATCTTAAATCTTACGGCCAAAGAGCAAACAGTAACTTGTGTGTGTAGAAGGTGTGAGGCTGAGAGCGCTGCGTGCTGACCGTGGCCGCATATCAAGTTCGCAGCATTCTTTATCGAAGCAACGGCACTTCAACTGTTTCTCTCTTTCTCTCTATAAAGCCGCCTACTTATGGGCGCTCTCGGAGTCTTGCCCTTGAATTGGTGTGCACCGAAATTGGCACAAAAGTACATGAGTGTATGGACAACACCATTAAGGGTTCATTACATAAATAACGTGTATTACCCGCCATGGTGGTCTGGTGGTTGTGGTGTTCGACTGTTGCCCGGCTAGTCACGGGATCGAATCGCGGCTGGGGCGGCCGGAATGCGATTTAGGCGGTAAGGCTTGATCAAACCCGTGTACTTACAATTACGCGCACCTTAAAGAACCTCACGTGGTCAAAATTTCTGGAACCTTCATCTACGGCGTCTCACATAATTATATCGTGGTTTTGAGATGTTAAACGCCAACGATATTAACAATAATTATATTAACGTGAATTGCCAGCCGCGTGTGACATGAAACCTTTTCGACCAGTCACGTCTGACACACAGCCGTATAGGACGACTCCTGGTATACAAGTATGTGCAGTAGAAGATTCACAGTAAACATCAATTCAAGAACAGCGAGAATACACTTCACAAAACCGAACGCGAGAGCGTTAAGAACCCTTTGTCACAGGAAATACGGTGCCACCATTGACTGCGTTCTCCATGAGTGAAAAGTCTGGATCGAATCAAATAGAAATCACAGCCGGAGCCTGAATAGAACCCAGATATTCTGCATGGCAGCAAAGTATTCTAAAGCAGAGTAACGGCAATGCTTTGATCTTCTTGAGGAAGAAGGCCCTTCACGAACACCACGTGGGTGAAACACCAATTGTGCTTCCATTCTTGGCTATCTGCTTTTTAAAGCCGGAGAACTGCGCTTCGGGACGGAGTAAGATCGCGACGTCAGCAGCAGTAAGCAGGGCCATTGCTGAAGACTAGCGGAAGTTGAAGGTGATACCCTAAATAATACCGGAAAAAAATGCAATTTTCCCGCAATTTCCAAGAAATTATTCACCGACTAGGCTGATAAAACATATACATTGTAAGTTCATCGTTGTATAAGCGTGTTTTGAATATGTTTGGAAACTTGAGGGTGTACGAATACTTCCAATAGGAAAATTGTCTTTCGATTTGAAGCGAGTACAAAACCATTTGAATCATGCATTCGAATATTGGTAACACCGTACCTCACGTTTAATAATGAGCATAACATGAGAGCGATCCATTCACATGCTTACATAGTGCACTGTAAACGCAAACTAGCCGAATTGGGAACTAGCCGAATTGGGCGTTTTAAGGGCTTAATACTACCTTCATTTGGGACCGTACTCCCTTAGGGAGTATTAAGATCGGTGTAATAAAGTTCTGCGTCCTCAATTTTACTTCCTTGAGAAATTATGGGGATGAAAGGTGGAAGAAAGGAGGTAAATTCACGATCTGACGCCATTTTGTCAAATGGAGTTCAAGGACAGAAAACTCCTATTTCACTTTCTCGGGCATATCTTCCCCTGATTTTATCCGAAGCTATAGTGCCTTCAGTGCTGGCTTGCATGTATGCAACTGCGCGGGCGAAAGAAGTGTTTCTCAAAGTGCTTAATAAATTGATGAACGTGCTAATCAACGATTTCTTCGTCTCGTCGACTGATTCACATTGTTGTACGGAATCCACACTACCGCTGGGCTCGGGTTCACGATGCATTTCGACCACAGAATGACTTCGCTTATGTTGTTTTACCATCAAATCGAAGTTAAACTAAAAGTAGGAGCGTGTACACCCCCTCGATGTGGCCTATCGGCACCGCATGCACAGTCAGTATACCCTTTTTGATGACGAATTGGGCACAGGCGGTGTGCCTCAACGCACGGAATAAGATCCGGTTGTAAGGCCGCTTATGCTTTTGCGCCCTAAAGAGGCCGGCGTGTTGACGTTTTCAGGGGGGAGGGCAGTGTCTTTTCGCTCGCCGACGGCGGCCGCCGAGCTTTTCTTTTGTGTTGCGCGCTCAGGGCGAGAGCGGTTTCGCACCAAGGGGAGAACCGCGAGGTCGCGGAATGCCGACAGGGGTCGGATTTCGGAGCGGGGACCTGTGTCGTACACCTCCCGCTGTGTTTGATTGAGTGCATCGCGGGCAGTCGTGTCGGCTGCGATGGCGCCACGCGAGCGGTTGCCCGCCGTCTCCCCTCTGGCGTAAGGTCTGGGCCACGGCCGCGGCGGTCTTGTTTTCGAACTCCGGGAAGACGCCGCTTCCGGCCAAGAGAGACCACCCTGTGTGGGTCCGGAGCGCAGGCGGCGCTGTTTAATGGCATCTGCCTGCGATGACAACACGGTGCAGAGGCGAAACCCCAGTAGCCCCGTTTCCCGTTGAGTTGGCGTCGCGGTGCCTTTTTGCTGGCTGTCGATGCCGCCGAAGAGCCGAATGTCTGGGCAATAAATTCCGCACGTGTGGCATCCGCTCCTGACACTGTGTGTGTCCAACTTGTGGATGAGGAAGGAGGAAAGCCGTTCTTTTTCTCGATGTTCTGGTTTTCCCTTTAGACCCTGCCCGGTGGGCTGTGGCCTACGAATATTTACTCTCTAATTGGCCGCCGCGGTCAAGGGAGGAGTAAAGTACGGCCACCGCCCATTTTCTTTGTTCAGAACGCTAGATATTGACCTGCACGACGGTAGCAGAGCAGTCTGGGCTGTAATCAGCGTGACTGATAGATCAGTGAGGCTCCGTACAATGTACGTAAAGCTAGCCTGGGCTGTAATCAGTGTTCCTGATAGATGGGTGAGGCTAGCGGCAATATCATGTTAAGACAGTCTGGGCTCTAAATTAGATTATAAGTAGAAGAGTGAGACTGTAGATTTGCTTGTTTCAATCTTTGTATCTTTTAAGCTCATTTTTTATATTATTTTCCGTTCTTATAAACGAGTTCGTCCATCTAACATCCACTGCTGCCTGCGTGGGACTTCATCATCGCTGCCGATCATCGTCCAAGATCTACGTGATCGACGACGAGAATCATCAAGGAACTTTACTCCGGTGTTGAAAGAACCCGGCGGGAAAAAAAAAGAAAAAAGAGAAACGAAAGAAAAAACGCGACTCTCCTCAAGCGGCTGCTCTGAAAGGAACGAAGCGCCTTTGACCTTCGAACGGCGGCGATAAGAGCGGAACAACCACCGCACGCATGCGCGCGCGGAGGCGATAAAAGAAAGCAAAAAGAAAGAACCGTGAGAAGAGAATCGCGAGAAACGCGAGAAGTTCCGAAATGACAGCGGATGCTACCGCAGGCTGGCCCCAGCGGCGTGCGTGAGTGATAGCGAAGCGAAGCCGTCGTGGGACAACGTCGGTTTTGCGAAGGACGCCTTTCAACTACCCTGCTATGCGTCGATCATGTGTGCACATTTCATGCCGGCAGCCTTTCTGTGTTCTCGTCGCGGCACGTGAAATGTGTGGTTTGACGACAGTGCAACATGCACTACGTGTGCAATGGCGTGGCAATGGCCAGGTGACTCAAGCGAGCAGCAGCTGATGGGCGCGCCGCGTTCGCGGCACATTCAGGAACACAAATGGTACGTAATACTTATGTTTCCTCTGTTTCCGCGACCTTGTCGCTTTGGGCAGCAGTAGGTGCTGTTCTGCACATTGCGTCGCGTCAAAAGTGCAATGAAAAGCGAAAAAAGAAAGGCCATTAAGCTCATATAACAACGATGTGTGATACGTGTTTCGAATTGGCTGACCGCTTGGCGTGGCCAGCCAATTCAAGCGAGTGCGCCTTAAAACTGAATGTTTGGACGACATAATTTCCTTGCTTGCGATAAAGCATGAATGAAGCAGTGCTTCCAGGGAGTACACACTTAAGCAACAAAAAAAAAAGACAGCTGTTATCACGCTGTCATGTGGTAACACATGCATTAAGGCCAGATTTGTTTTCTATTTATTCTGTTCTCATGCGCAGATTATGAGCAAGTAAGAATACTTTTTGACGACAATTTTGCATTGTGCACTTTGTCCTTCTCCAACACAAACAGTTAAATTGCATATCAAGGTGCACTGACAGCATGAGCTTGTATACATTTAGCTAGAAAGAATAAGTCATGTTAATGACACCTTATGATGGCCATATGATGTGTAAGACATGTGCTTAGTTACAGTCTGTTTGCTGAAGCACATGCATTTTAGATGGTATGGTCACTTCATTAGTCACATATCAGCACTAGAGCTTGCCAAGGTTACATGTGCATAATTATGGAATTTAGGAGATGTGTCACTTGTGCAAGGCTAATTTAATCACATTGATATAAGTCAGTTGAATCTGTTGAACCTCGTTGTTGAATCACCTTGTTCCCTTCCCTCTGGTTATTCTGTTTTACTTTTTGTTGCCATAGTGTTTATGATCAGCACACAGTATTCTGACTGTTGACACAATTTCTGACAAGGTAAACAGGCTGGTACTTTGTCCACGTCTTCTATTGTCGTCATTACAAGTGCACTGTTTAATTTTGCCATGAATCAATACAAAGTCGCCCAATCTTCAGTCCTAAACAGAACAACAGAACAGCTATGGTTGATGAAGAAGCTAGTGTTCCATGTGTTGTAAGTGATAATAACTGTTGGTGCGTAACATCCCAAAGCCACCAAACGATTATGAGAGGCGCCGTAGTGGAGGGCTTCGGAAAGATAGACCGCCTGGGGCTCTTTAACACGCACCTAAAGCTAAGTACGTGGGCCTCAAGAAGTTACGCCTCCATTGAAATGCGTTTAACTCCAAGGTTAATCATACTAAAATTTGCACCCCTTTACACTACAATGCTAACTTCACTGACAGCTAAAACTACTCGAATGATGGTACACAAGACAAAAGTACACTTCTGGTGCTGTTTCATATTTCATTACAGTTGTGTACTTTTTGCCCTCTGTACTTTAAGTGAAAAGTTCACAATCAACTACTTAGCAGCATCTCACTATTGCATTTGTTTCGTGTTCTGTTTAAAGGTCGCAATAGTATAGTCAAGTGCATAGGTCGGCACTTTAAGGGAGTAATCACTCAAACTCACTCGCCACAATTTTTTCATCCTACGCCCTCACTCACGTTCACACTCACGTCCACTCACACTCATGAGTACGCACTCACGTTCACACTCACCTCCACTCACACTCATGAGTACTCACTCACGTTCACACTCACGTCCACTCACACTCATGAGTCCTCACTCATACTCAACTCACCACGTTCAAATGAGTGTGAGTGAGTGTGAGTTGAGTGCACTCATGAGTGAGTGTGCCGAGCTCCATAGGTCGGCACTTTAAGGGAGTACTTACTCAAACTCACTCACCACAATTTTTTCAGCCTTCGCACTCACTCACGTTCACACTCACGTCCACTCACACTCATGAGTACTCACTCACGTTCACACTCACGTCCACTCACACTCATGAGTTCTCACTCACGTTCACACTCACGTCCACTCACACGCATTAGTACTCACTCATACTCAACTCACCACGTTCAAATGAGTGTGAGTGAGTGTGAGTTGAGTGCACTCATGAGTGAGTGTGCCGAGCTATGGTCAAGTGTGAGTCTTTGCCAAGACATTCATATTTCTGGATATGGAAAGCTTAATGGACTTCTTTTCTATTATTTTCAGGAATACATTTCTGGCAAAGCTGCAAGACTTGCTCACCCACTTGTTTGTGTACAAGACACTGTATTTTGGGAACACTCCCCTGTGCCTCACTCTACAATAACGAGGACCTGAAGTGTAATGCAAACCACGGAAAGATATACACACTTAGTGCGAAAAAAATTACAAAAATAAAGAACCATGCACTCACAGAATGAGTATGAACGTGACTAAAAACGCCATACACGTGTTAAATTTCAGTCGCTAGTACTGCGTTGTCCTGTTCCCTTCATTTCTATTTCTATGTGTGTTGCTGTTTTGTTTTCACTCTTTAACTATGAACTCAATTCCTGACTGCTTTACAGGCTCTATAGATTCGTGGTCAAATTCTTTTCAACCACATGGCATAGCAAGCCCTAGGATCCAATATGCCAAGCCACCAGCCACTACTTGTAGGAAATTTTTAATTTTAGGCATGTGATTGCCGAATTTCAAGTTGACTTTGCAGCCATGGTAGTGGTATTAACTTTCAATGTGGTAATTATGCGCAAGCCATGAAGTGAGGAATTAAAGATGAAGAACTTTTTAGGTTGCAGAGGACAGTGGCTGGCATGGGAATATTGTAAACATAGCTGTAGTAATTATGTATAATAGAAGTATTGGTATATTGCAGTTGTGTGATAATGGCGACAAATTCCCACGTATATTTCTAGAAAACTGAGTTCATTTTCAGATATTTGTGAGTAAGTATGTGCAGCCATATTTGAATGCAATGTTGTCATTTTGCTGGCATGGCTGAACGCCTTTACAAATTGTGGTAAGTGGATCTACAATCAACACCACAGGTCTATTTCGGACTTTTCTGCAGAAAACAGAACTGTATGATGATGTGTGACATGTTTTGATGCCATAGGGCAAACTAATTCAATTAAAATCTACAACATGCCTCCCTGCATGGTTGCATGTTTCTTAAAAGTAATGCTAGCCTTAATGTACTAGCTTAGTTGCCTTCATGTGCAGGCTGACACCAAGTTCATTGTAGATCCCTATTTCTCTGGATTGTGTTTACATACTAGCACTGTGAAGTGCACATGTCAGTGTGCATTATGATGAGATTTGCCACACTACTTTCATGTTGCTTTACTGTTGTGAATTATATATAGTGCTTGGGCTGTACTGTATACGTTCTTAGTGTTTTGTATTGGGTGTAGGTTCTGTGCAAGAAGATGGAAATATACATATGCCTACACTGACATGACAACTGCTACTGTTTTGGTTCCAATAAAATATTGCGAACACTGTTTTTCTTATCATTCGTATCACAGCTGTTTTGTTGAAGAAGACGGCAATACTACATTTTTGTATTCTTGCTACATCATCTATGCAAGAGGAGTGCCACATACACATGGACTTTCCACAAGGGCGAAGTGCATGTGCATTAACTTTTTTATTTAACGGGATACCTACTGCTAATTTGTGGTGGTTGTACTTGACATTGGGGCATGCTTATGCATTCGCTTTAATGCATTTGTGTGATGTTTAACAATAAAGGTTAATTAGTAAGATTGGAGGTGGTCTCCGACTTTGAAAGCAACTAAATACTGAATTTGAGTTAGAGAATCACTGTGTGCCCCGGGAAAGTGCGAGTTGCGAATAAGTGCTAATTGTGGATGTAGATTATCGTTCAGCTACTCTGAAGGCGCTGCTGCACCTGCGTTTGGCTCGCGAGAGTACGCGCCCAATAAATGCACTTAGTGTAGGCGCGTTACAATGTCCTTGTAACTCGGGCATCTGCATAGGCGTGCACACGGGGAGGGGGGGGGGGGGGGTCTGCCTCGTGCATTGACTTAATAGGGAGGGTGGGCGCAGCGATGAGCCTTCGTCCCCTCCCCCCCCTTCCCCCTAAAGAGGCACCCTGCGCACGCTTGTGGGCATCTGCGTGAGTAACTTTTACTTTTATATGCTATGGCAGTCGTAGCTGTGAGCGCGCCGGTGGATGACGAGAACGATGGACACAGGCACGCTCGCGGCTCGCGCTTAGGGGCCGCTGACAGTCAGTCGCGGCAGAGTTTTGAAATGATAAAGATGTGTTGCTCAGTGTTTCGTCCTCGTCTCTGAGGGCTTCCGTGCGGCGGAAGGCACAGACCCCATCAATCGAAACACAGGCGGTCTCGTACAGCTCAGAACACGCCGCTGCCATGGGACGCGTGCAGCTCGCGGCAGAAACAACGAAGATAGCTCCACATCATACGCCCATGGAATGCACATATGTTCGGGCATCTGAGGATACTTTTTGTCACGCAGGTATCCACGAATTTTGGGCGAGTGAAACAATGTCGAAGTACTCAAGAGGGCACACGTTTACAATTTTTCCAGCGGCACGACACGACGAACCGAATAGTTCGAAGCTGAAGGTGTTTACCTTGGCCTTCGTGACGCCCCTGAGTTTATGTACTGGCCTTGCGAAAGTGCTAACACATGCCGATGCTACGAGAACAAAAGTTTGAGGAGTCGCCGACGGGTTAGTAGCTGCTTTGTAGATATATACCCCCCGTGAAAAACTACGCAAGATAGTGGTGTCGCTGTGGTGTAATGGATATGATTTTGCTTTCAGTGCGTGTGGTCGCGAGTTCCATTCCTGTGTCGTGCGTGCTTGTATGCATATGTCATGTTTGTGCATGAATACATCAATGTCCATTTTCTAATATGTCCTAGCGATGAATAGTTGCAAGAAATGTATCTAAAACGCTAGTATAGTGCCTGAAATACCTTTTTTTTTTCTCGCCCTCTCTCGGGCCGCGTATAAAGGGGCGTTTTAAAAGCTCTCAAAAGAAGCAGAAAAGCTTCCAATGAACTCCGTTCAAGCCCCCCGAAATGAGTTAAATAAAAACACCAAAGTTACCTCCTAAATTCCCTTCCGTTGACTCCGTTTACTTTGTAAACAAACCTTGTTAAGCCTTCTGCACCGCAAATCGACTGTGTATCTCGAAAACGGAGCTGTTTTATCGGCAGTATACGCTTAGCGAAGCCTCATTACTCAAATCTAAATCAAATACCAGCGTTATTTGGGATTGAATGAGTTTAATAATGCAGGCCGATGGCTAGAAAGATTCGAAGTGGACGGCTCTCGCTTCAACAGGCACCGCCATCTTGCCCTGCGTACCCCCCATAAAACCTCCTTTGGTAGGGGGTTTTGCGTAGTACCTTTCGGAGGCAAGTTAAGAGCCGGGCCCAAAACTCCCAAAAAGGCTCAAACCCGTTTGCTGTGTAGAACAGCCGGCCCGCAGGAAGTGTTCTGTATCTGTCTCCTTTCTTTACACTTCGTATAACCTTACAATTTGTTGCTATCGCATTCACTGCCTCACCCTTGCGGCGAAACTGACTTATTTTTAGTCGAATATGTTGATCGCCCATTAACCGCCCCCCTCCCCCCCCACAAAAGCTTCCTGCAGGTAACGTGGTTCACCGCTGCCTCGGTGATCGGAGGCATTCTAAGGTTTCTCTACCTGACGTGTTTTTGCAGTGCCTCTGCGATCGGTCGATTGTTTGTCAAAGTGACGATGTCATATGCATACGCCATCGTGTGACGGCACGTCACGTCCCTGTATGACGCACTGACATTTTTGATCGTTCGTAGTAATGCCGACGCCGCCAACGCCGACGGCCGTATTTAGCGTTTATGTTCGCGTCTTATGCCTTATTATTGGGAGCCCTTCAAAACAAGCTGGCGATCGCACTAAGGCCGCGTTTTTTAAAGAAGAGCGTTCTATATGTGCTGTAGTGCCATGGACCCAGGCGTCGAGGCTGAATTCACTGACTTATCGTGTAACCAGAATACCGCATTACGTTTACCGTGTTACCGGAACGCATGTTTTTGCGTAGTCCCAGCTCCCTATACGTTATCGTTTACGTATGTACGTAAACGTATGAGTTTACGTTTGCGGAAACCACTAACCGGTGATGAGAACTCCGTTTCAACTGTGTTCAAATTATAAAAGATTCAGCCGCAAAACCGTCATAAAAGTGTGAGCGTGTACGGTATTCCGGTGTACACAAAAGGATGAAGGAATACCGGGTCACCGGCAGAGTTGTACGTAACGCGTTACAAGTAATCGATTACTTTCAATCAAGTATAGCTTCTCGTAATTTTGAAATATATTCAGTTTTTCTTTCGAAACTGTAATGGTCCTCTTAATTGAATTATATTTTCTAGCAAATGGTTACAGGTAAGCAATTACTTTTGCTTTTTCCAAAATTACGTCTTCCATGGCACTTGCGGTCCCGAAATATATGAGACCAATGTGTACGGAACCCCCCCGCCCCCCCGCCTCTCAAACCGGAAGTCCCCACACAGTCTCTTTTTCCACGTTTCCTTGGCTTTATCTGCGGCGCTTTACCGGAGGACCAAGAACAGCGAGCAGCAAAGCTTCATAGAGGACATGTACACTAGCATCGAAGTGCTGCGCAACTACGAGCTAGTGCGCAATTTCTTCCTACATTATGATACCACCCGTCGTTCCAGCGCATTCACTGAGAGGGTTAAGAGTTTAGTGAAGGAGCTGACGTCTATACGAGGAAACATGCAAGAATCAGCCACGATAAGATTGAGAAACAATGACGCCGAAAGCTGACAAGGTGTAACACTAAATCACAGAAGCCACAGCAAGCCTCCAGCCCTCGCTCGACCACGCAAGCCACAGCAGTTCGTTGTAGCTTGAGTAAACTTGTGTTATTGTGTTACGGCGATAAAAGTTGCAAAGAAAGTTACGCAAAAGTAATCGGTTCCATTTTTGTAATGGTTCAGTTACTTTTCTGGGGCTCTAATTAACTACTGTAAATATTTGCATATTAAGGGAAGTAATTGTAATTGTAAACAGTTACTTATTTTCTGTAAGCGCCTACATGTCTGGTTACCGGACGATGGTGTCGACATCTTGTGGAATTTCGTGTAACCACTATCAGACACGTTTGTTTTTGTGTAGTGTTTTTGAGCGAAGAATTACTATAAAGGGAATTCATTTCTTACTACGACGCGACAAGAAAGTTACGCCAGAAGTAGAATGCCCCATGTTTTTGCAGTAATAATTTTGTGCATGCTTGCCTACCCGCCGGATGGCACCACATATACAGCCCCTCGGGGGGTTTGAGGTCTCTCACATTTACGGCATCGATATCCTAGGCGACCTTAGCTTCGGTGATCCGCCTGAAACAACGTGTTTGTACGAATTGGCTCTCCCCCTTCGGCTTATTTTGACTTGATGACGGAGTCTCCGTTAAGCGGACATCGCGAGTAGCCACGAAAGACGTGCATTCGCGATATACTGTGGTAAACGAAAAGCGCATCTTAGGAGTACTCCGTGAAAGCAAGTCTACCTTCCGCAAAGGTGCCTGCCTGCGTAGAGTACACCCAGTATTCGGTAACACGGTAACGTGTAAAGTATGCGGGCAAGCTCAAAGCCTCTATTAGCTTCCATCCGTTCCTGTATCTCCCATGCCTCACGGGTAGCACTTGAGAGATTCCACTAAGGCCTGTAAACACCTCCAGCAAATTAATAGCAGCGAATAGTGCGAATGTACAGCTCTGAGAAAGAAAAGTTGGCAAACGCCTTCCATTTACGTTCCTCCTGAACAAATGTACCAAGTGCGCATGTTCTAGGGAGTTTGCAGCATTTGAAGATAATCAAGCCTCCCGATGAGTGACAAAAACGGGTTTATTTAAAATTAACCGCATCCCGACTCCGTAGGTTACTGTTCTAGCGCGTGAGTTCCAAGCACGGGAGCTTCTTCTGTCTCTTCTTCGTAGATCTGTTTCCAACAGCATTATTACTCAAGTGTACTTGCTTTCGCTATTACAAACGATAACACGAATCGTGTGAACTACCGATAAAAGCATCAGAGTACGCGAGCGAACGTGTCTGCCTATCTGGACTGTCCGTAAAACAGAAAGAAGAAATACAAACTTTGGTTAAAATAGAGACATGTTTCTGAGGCCTATCCGGTTGGCCCCTGATGACAGGGACATCGCAAGGCTGAGCCTTTCCGCCATTTGGACTAGGGCCCGTTGCGCCTTCAGTCCAGCGCAGTTGCGGAGAGTGGTTGCCCATGCCTCTCGTGTGGGGGGATGAGAAAGGCTGGAAGAGAGGGGCTTTTGGTGCATACCCGCACAATGTGAAACACGTCTCATGTCTTTCCACAGTGAAGGCACCTCTCGGCTGAGTTAGGGTCCCAGAAACGGATTATTTCGGGGCAGAGCAGAGTGTTGGCCTGCGGAGAACTCGCTCACAGCTCCACTCAGACGCCTGGCAGGGTCCGGGTGTGGTCGAGCATGCTCTCGAAATCCGAGTAGAGAGAAGAACTTTATTCATAAGGATTTGGGACAAGGGGTCATGAGCTCGATGGGTGGGGCCCCAACTCCAGGGCTCCAATGGCTACTGCGTTTTCTGTTTCGTATGTGCCACAAAATCCACCAGATATATTACATTTTTAGTACAGGCACAGGTACGCGGCATTGGTTTATCCCTGCAGCTTGCGTTCAGTTTTAGGTTCTGTAATAAAATATTATCCCTCGAAATATATATCCCATAAAAATATGGCAGGGCGCTTTTGCTTGCTAGCAAGTAAAATATTGTGAATACGAGGGCGCATAACCTTCTCTTTGTCATCCTTCTTTAAGCTGCCGAAACTAATAACTTCATCTAAGGTAAGGTAATATAAAGACCACGTCATGCCCGTGTTTGCATTAGAAGTTCATCAAGGCGCGTCTATGAATGAATCGACTGGCGTATGTTTCAATATTTACAGTACTTCGAGGTCTGGCCTGCAGGATTACTGCAGCCTTAAGATCAAAATGGGTGCCGACAAATGGAAACACGTAGTGGGCTAAGTAGGAAGAACAGAGGAAGTGCCTCAGACAGGCTGGCCGACGTTTCGATAGGTGGACCTATCTTTGTCAAAGGCCTTTGACAAAGATAGGTCCACCTATCGAAACTTCGTCCAGCCTGTCTGAGGCACTTCCTCTGTTCTTCCTACTTAGCCCGCAGCCTTAAGGGTAATTTACCGCATGACAAGTTGATGAAAGTAAGCTTGTGGTAAAAAAAGAACCTAAGACATTGTGTAGTGCGGCTACTGTAGGTACCGAAACCGAGGTCTAATAAACAGCAGTGCCTACCACCAGTGGCGTAGCCAGGAATTTTGTTCGAGGGGGGCTGACATGTCGACTTCTATATATATATATATATATATATATATATATATATATATATATATATATATATATCATATTTTCGTAATTCATTCTCCTAAATTTTAGGTCTTTTTGGGATACAGCTTGACACGGTTAAACACACAGTAAATTAAGCTATGATCACTGGCACAGTTGTGTTTTTCTGTTATACTTTACATCGCTCGCGGCACCTCTCCTGTGAAATGGGCCCTCTTGCCATTGCGAAGCAAATAATTGAGTCCTTTACGTAGAGCAGCCCTATCGAAAGCTATGCAATTCTGAAAACGGAGTACAATCTTTGGGATTCATTCGGGTAGTCAGACCTACTTAAGGAGGATTCTGTATGGTCGCTTTCTGCATAATCGGCTAATTAGAATCCACTACAAACGTTATATTTTCCATAGTCCCATGATACGCAAATTGATCAACGGCTGTTGAAAACGGTGATAAAATCAAAAGTAGATCGTGTACGTGTATAAAGTCACACAGAAAGCTGGAGGAACGGTTTTTCAGGAGCCCGTTGTAAACTCTCTTGGGGCGACTACTACACTACATTTGCAAGGCACCCACTGCACCATAAATCATCATAATTTTGCGATAGTAGAGGAGTAGCCACTATGCCATTATTCGTCGTTGTGTGGAGCAGAGAGGTGGCCACTACTCGTCTGTAAAGCACATATGCACTTTCGTAGTGTTGCGGCTGATGACGTCGAAAAATTATGCCTGTGTCCTTTGTAATACGTGGTAAGCTTGAAACCACTGACTCGTCACGCAGTTCGCATTGCGTGACGCCTAGTTGTTATTGTAATTACCTATCACGCTGTATTTCATCCGTTAACATTATTCCTCGGCCGATATGACGCTTGTAGTCTTTTTGCGAAGGAATTTCAAGCACCGACGGGGCTCTGTGGAAAAATACTCGACCGCTACGCAACGGGCCGGGGTTCAAATGCCGCTGGACCTTGCATATTCTTTTTTTTTCTCATTGTGTGTGCGAAATCGGGTGTTGTGATTTCATAACAGCCTTCGTTGTAAAAATCAGCTAGCACACATATGCGTAATATCTATCAGCGGTTACGCCACAATGGAAGCAGCGAGAAATTAGCAATTGATACAATAGTTCATCTCTTGGGATAGCTTACCATTGTCCTGTCTAACGGCTGTACCCCCCGACTTCCACTGCACACTCCTTAATGATACTAGTGAGATTATCATTCCTTGCGTCAACGCTAAGGTCGGTTTCCTCGGTTAAAGCCGTGTACCTATTCTGAAGTGAAACTCTGAATTCCTGTACTTTCCCTCTCAGAGCTAGTTCATTAATCGGCTTCTTGCGTATCAGTTTCTGCCGTTCCTTCCTCAAGTCTAGGTGAATTCTAGATCTTACCATTCTGTGGTCACTGAAGCGGATCTTGTTAACTACTTCCACATCCTGTACACTGGTAAGCTATCCCAAGAGACGAAAAACCTCATTAAGAAACGTCAAACCATGAAAGCCTCAAATGCGAACAGAAAATAGAGCTGGCGGGGCTTTCCAAGTTAATCAATAGTAGTAAAGTAGCCGACATAAGAAAGTATAATATGGAAAAAATTGGCATGCTCTAAAGAACGGAAGAAGCCTCAAAGCTATCAAGACAAAACTGTGCATAGGCAAAAATCAGATATATGCATTAAGGGACAAGGAAGGCAAGGTCACAACCAATATGGATAGAATAGTTGAGGTAACGGAAGAGTTCTACAGAGATCTGTACAGCAGCCGAGACAGTCAGGATGATAACGTAAGAAGCAATAATAGCCCAGAGGAATCTGAAATCCCACCAGTATTGACAGGAGAAGTAAAGAAAGCCCTAAAGGGAATCCAAAGAGGCAAAGCCGCTGGTGAGGATCAGGTAACGTCAGACCTGTTGAAAGACGGTGGAGAGATTGTGTTAGAAAAACTGGCCACCCTGTATACGAAGTGTCTCTCGACGGGGAGGATACCAGATTCATGGAAGAATGCCAACATCATCTTGATCCATAAGAAAGGGGACGTCAAAGACCTGAAAAATTACAGGCCCATCCGCTTACTGTCCGTTGTCTACAAGCTATTTACAAAAGTAATTGCTAACAGAATTAATACGACATTAGAGTTCAATCAACCAAAGGACCAGGCAGGATTTCGTACAGGCTTCTCAACAACAGACCATATTCATACTATCAATCAGGTGATAGAGAAATGCGCGGAATACAACCAACCCCTATACATAGCCTTCATAGATTACGAGAAGGCATTTGATTCAGGTGGAGACACCAGCAGTCATGCAGGCACTGCGGAATCAGGGCCATCGACGAAGCCTATATAAACATAATGGAAGAAATCTACAGCGGATCCACAGCCACTATAGTCCTCCATAAAGAAAGCGACAGAATCCCAATAAAGAAGGGCGTACGGCAGGGAGACACGATCTCTCCAATGCTATTCACCGCGTGTTTACAGGAGGTTTTCAGGGCCCTAGATTGGGAAGAGTTAGGGATAAGAGTTAATGGACAGTATCTCAGTAACCTGCGATTCGCTGATGACATTGCATTGATGAGTAACGCGGGAGACGAATTACAGCTTATGATTACTGAACTGGATAAGGAAAGTAGAAGAGTAGGTCTGAAATATAATATGCATAAAACTAAAGTAATGAGGAACAATCTTGGCAGAGAACACCACTTTGCGATAGGTGGCGAGACACTGGAAGTTGTAAAGGAGTACGTCTACTTATGACAGGTAGTAACCGCGGACCGAACCATGAGAGTGAAATAACTAGAAGAATAAGGATGGGATGGGACTCATTCGGCAAGCATTATCAAATCATGAATGGTAGTCTACCACTATCCCTCAAGAGGAAGGTATATAACAGCTGCATCTTACCGGTACTTACCTACGGAGCAGAAACCTGGAGACTTACAAAGAGGTTTCAACTTAAACTGAGGACGACGCAGCGAGCGACGGAAAGAAAAACGATAGGTGTAACCTTAAGAGACAGGAAGAGAGCAGAGTGGGTCAGGGAACAAACGGGGGTTAAGGATATCATAGTTGAAATCAAGAAGAAGAAATAGATATGGGCCGGGCACGTAGCACGTCGGCAGGATAACCACTGGTCATTAAGGGTAACTGACTGGATTCCAAGAGATGGCAAACGCGTGAGAGGGAGACAGAAAATTAGGTGGGTAGATGAGATTAAAAAGTTTGCAGGTATAACGTGGCAGCAGGAAAGCACAGGACCGGGTTGATTGGCGAAACATGGGAGAGGCCTTTGCCCTGCAGTGGGCGTAGACGTGCTGATGATGATGATAATGACAATAGTTATGACAGCACGCGAATGGCAAATCTCTAACAGTTCAGAAGCATAGGCTAGTAGCGGCTGACTATTACATCAATTCAACAGTAAACATGTAGCTATCATATGGATGACCATGCAACGTGGATAAATCCCATGAAGTCGAGAAGTCCCGTAGAGTGCTGGCGAGCCTTCTTCCATCGGACAGCGCTGTTTGCCCGAGTGTCAAGTTCTCCAGGCGACTCTTATGGTGTCACTGACCAAATGGCGCGACGGTGGTCATATTTGCCGCCTCAGTGTAGCCGCATCGGTTGCCAGGGATACTTACAAAATGAGGCGCTCGCAGAACCCATTGACGTGCTCAATTTTCTGCCTTCTTCGCACCTTTTCTACGAAGGTTTCCTAGGTGCGCCATAATCACTTTTTCGGTGTTGTAAATAAGCGTCACACCTCAAAGCGTATACGCTGCCGGGACCGATTTTGCTGTTTCCAATATGCTGTGTGTTACGGCACTACTGGGTGACGCTAAGTTCTACGTGCACCTTCTAGTCATGCTGGATTAGACTAGAACACTTAGCAGAACGACGGCCAGCGCTCATTTAACTTTTCATCTCCCCAGATTCTCTACGAGAAGAAGTAGGGCCCTGGATATGTTTCCAATCATGCACACTTCGTATTCTCCAAACACCACCCGAAACTATATTTGCCGTGCCCCTTTAAATCAGAGGCGAGAGTGACGGCTGAGTTATTGACGTCTTTCTGAAGAGATGTATACGCATCCTTCACCTGCCATTTCCTCATGGGAATGGAGCGATATCTTGGTTCCCAGCACGCGCGGCACACTGATTTTCATTGTTTTAGTTAACACGACTGTTGTATATTTGTCCAAAACTACTTTTCGCATCCCGTACTGTGCAACCGAACAAAACGTCGGCGGTAAGCAGTAAAATCAAGATATGATCATTTCGTGTGTTCAAGACATCCCCGCCGCAAGTGTATTGATATTACCGTTTCTACAGCTGAATCTCGCAAAAAAGCAAAAATGTTCCAAAAGCCAGGTGAATTCATGATTGTAAAAGGTTTACTCCGACTTTACAAGTATCAACAAAATCCTGAGCAACTGGCTAGTCAACAATAGCTGCTCCTTCGCGGCACGGCGGTGCGTGAGAGAGCAGAGCCGTAAATCAGCGTCTCGCTGCGTCGCAAAATTGCAATCCGTGGCACCGCGCCTCTGTTTGCAGGGTATTTCTGGTGGTATGATGCATTGCGTAGTCAGATAAAAAGTCTCCAGGGGTCAGAAATGTTCGCACAGGTGTGTTTTGAACTCAGAACAGGAATTCTAGAAAATATCCACACAGTTTCCGGCTCAGGCGGCTGTTTTGGTCGGTGATACGTCACAATACGAAACAATTTGGGCGGGGGGGGGAGCTGAAGCCCCATAAGCCCCCCCCCCCCCCCCCCCCTGGCTACGCCCCTGCCTACCACACGCACCTTAATGATAGCTTTCGTGGACAGTATTGTAACGCTGAATTCCTTTGGAAACGCAAGCACGGTGAGGAGTCCGTAGTGCCTTACGCCTTGCCCACGCAGCTTGTCCAGTTCTGCTGATGCGTTGTCCAAATCGGCTGGCGTGACATTCCTGCATTGGAAATTTGAAATGAAATACGATGCCTATACATGTCACTTCGAAATAGTGGGTTGTTTAAGTGAAATAAATATTTTCGCAAGAACGTTGTTACGTTAAATCTGCCCGCGATAATCGAAGTCAGTCAGTGGCGTCCTTTGGCATATTATTAGAAATGGCGGCAAGTCTCCACGAAAAATGCCCTTGTGTCTTGAGAGACCGCAAGAGGACTGCCTTTATCACACCAGACGGTCTCTTCGAGATCAAGGTCATGCCCTTCGGACTTTTCTCGGCACCTTCGACGTTCCAACGTGTTATGGATACCGTAACGGCAGGCTTAAAGTGCCAGACTTGCCTTGTGTACTTCGACGACGTTGTGTTTTCAAGTCGCCGAAGATGTGACGAACATATCCGAGCGCCTTTTAGCTGTACGTCAAGCAATGAAGAGCTCCGGACTCACCCTGAAGCCAGAAAAGTGCCGCTTCGTCTGCGAGGAACTCCTGTTCTTGGGTAGCGTTATCAGCAAGCCTGGAGTTCGCCCCGACCCACGGAAAACAGCCGCCATCGCTGCCTTCCCGCGGTCCACCCACAAGAAGGCCGTACGCCGCATTCGCGGCTTGTGTGCCTATAACAGACGCTCAGTCAAGGAATTTTCACGCATCTCCGAGCCAATAACTCGGCTTACGAAGAACGACATTGAATTCAAGTGAGGAGCGGCGCAAGTCAAGCATTTCAAGAATAAAACGACGCTTGCAGACGCCTCCAATACTTGCGCATTTCGACGAATGCGCCGACACGGTAATCCACACCGACGCAAGCAGCGTATGACTCAGAGCTGCTCTTGTCCGGCTGGCGTCGAGTGACGGGAGCGTTCGCATATCACGTCGGCTCCGTGAAAAATCGCAATTATTTGCGTTTCTTCAACTCGTCCCCTTGCAAGCCTTTGAGCATCGTCTCCGCAAACGTCAGCGGCAACCGTGGACACCACGTCTGTCAAGGTGGGCCACCTTCTGACCCTTTTTCGGTCACTTGAAGTCTTCACCACGCCGCCGCGGATCTAAGCCTAACAGCGGTAAGGGCCGCGCTGGCCCTGCCCGGGGCTTCCCTGGCTATGGCGGCTCCAAATCAAGTAACCGGTTACGACCCGGAGTCCCTACGGATCGTCAACATGGACACCGCTCAAACCGCGGCCGAGGCTCCTCTACCCACCGAGGAAGATTACCTCCAAGATATGATCCGCGTCTGGCGCGCAAAGAAGAACTCGGCGGTGGCCTCAACAGACGCCGGGGCTATTGCAGCCAAACAACACGCAGCGTCTCGCTCTGAGCATGCAGAGGGCAAGAACGCGCCGAGCGTCGCCTCGAAGCGCGTCAAGCAATTCCAGTGGCGGCCGCGGAACACGCCGCGCATCGAAAAAGACGACATCATAGTGGTGCTGAAGCCGCGAGAGACGCTCGACCTCAAGGCAACTTTTGGTCCTGGACAAGCCGGCGCTGCAGTCCGCAGCATCATCGGAGCCGACGCAAGTGTGGGACTTGCGGTTTGCCCATATGGGATCAAAACGTACTTGTGTGCACGCTCAAATCAGTGGACGCCGCCGAGAAACTACTCCGGGACGTTACGCTGCTGGTCGGGGGCCGCCAGCTACCATTCCGGGGACATCCCAAACTCTCCGGTGAGTTCTGTCGGGGCGTCGTGCATGTCTCTCAAGACGAAACGTCAGAAACTGTGCGAAGGAAACTCAGCGCTGAACCAAATGTAGTGTCTGTGCGCAAACTGGGGGACACTCCGGTTGCGGTTATCACCTTCGCGGGAACCAAGGTGCCACGGACAGTGTTATACCGCTGCGAGCGGCTCCCTGTTCGCCTGTACAAGAAGACAGTGCCTGCATGCCCCCTCTGTGCCACAGTGGGCCATCGAGCAGATGCTTGCCCACGACCACAGCCTGGGCGCTGCACAAGCTGCGGGGTCCAGGTACCTGCTGCAACTCCTGACGGCCCAACGGAACACCAATGCATTCCGAGCTGCCTCCTCTGCGGCGGCGCCCACCAGACTGGAGCTCCCGGTTGCCCTGGGCGGTTCCGGAAGCCGATAAAGTCGGGGTCCCCTCGCAGATCCAAGCCGAAGACGGCGGAGGGGCAGGCTCCTGCGCCCAGGACCGGCCCCACGAAAGCACCAGCCGCCAAGCCGAATAAGCCGGAGCAGAAGAAGCCCCAACCTGGGTCTTCAGTCACTGTAAAGTCTGGGACCCAATCGAGGCCCCCCTGTACTCAAGGTCAAGGACTTCCCGCCCTTGACACCCGTCCAACCACAGGTGAGCAGTTTGGGTGGGGCAGTCTCCGGACCCTCCCCCTTTTCCTCCCCTACCGAGACCGCCCTACAGCAGCAGGTAGAGGAGCTCAGGCGCCAGAACCAAATTCTACCGCGCAAAATTCAGGAATTAGAAGCCAAGCATGCCGAGTCATTAGAGCCAGTGCAGGGAGAGGATGTCGAAGAAGGGGATGACGGATCATCCGTAACATCCTGCCTCACTAGTGTCTCGCGGCAGGGCGCGGACACGGTTGTTGGATCAGTTTCCGCTCCCGGACACACCGGCCGCCTCGAGTCCCTGGAGCGTAAAACCGAGCAATTGGAGGAGAGAGTGGCAGCCCTTCCAAATCAAATCATGTCGGCAGTCCGCGAGTCCTTCCAGGACATGTTCATGGCAGCATTAACGCAAGCCCTTCCTGAAATAGTGGCCCAGGTCTCTGACTCGGTCCTCAAAGCAGTGCAAACCCTGGATTACCACCCAAATTAAGAACACCACTCAGTGTGATCCTCCGCAGCTCAAACGCAAGACAGCCTCCCGTTAGGCAGTGGAAGAAAGCTGTTCAGGGACGGCTACCGGTGGGCCGGCGCGGCTCCTGCCTGGAGCCGCACCAGCTCCAGGTCCGAGCCATTCCCCCCGCACAGTAAAATAAATACTTAAAGATGGCTAGCCGATCTAAAAGGACAGCTAAAAACCTACAAAAATTTGAGGTTATCCAGTGGAACTGCAGGGGTTTTAAAGCCTGGAAAAAACGGTCGCACTTAAAGCTCTACTTGCATTCCCTCGGAAACATGCCAGCGCTACTTGCTTTGCAGGAGCCCGGCATGGATGTTAAATTCTCTGGCTACAGCACTTTTCAGGGGGGGCCGTCGTCGTGCATACTGGTGAATAAGGCGTATACCGCGATTCAGGTCGATTTAAACTTGAGTACAGAACAAGAATACACAATGGTCAGGGTACTGCCTCTCAGACGCCGTGACCCGTCCATTCATGTCCTAAACATCTACTGTCCCCCGTGTAAGCCGCGCGTAACTTTCAGCGAAATCTTTCTTCGCGCGATCAAATTGGCTGACAGAGATCCTTTAGTAATTGTTGGAGACTTCAATGCCCCCCAGCCTTCACTGGGGCTATCACTACGAGAAGACCAGAGGGCGTAAGCTTGCGGGGCTTATCTCCACCCTTCGCCTCACGCTGCTCACGGATCCGGCGTACCCCACTCGAGTGGGGAACTCGGTAACCCGGGACACGTGTCCGGACCTGTGTCTTGTTAAAAATACTACGGACGCTACCTGGGAGAACTTGGGCGATTCTCTCGGCAGCGATCACTGCCTTCTCCGGGTTACACTCCTGGAAAAGCCAGCGCGTAAAAAATGGGGTCAAGCCAAGCTGACCGATTGGCAGCAATTCCGCAAAGAGACGATCCCTCCCGTACTATTTTCTAGCGGCTACGCGGATTGGGTTCAACACATACTCAACATTCAGAAAAAACACGTCACTACACTACAAACCACAGAAGAGATCCCCGCAGTGGACACTCACCTTCTGCACTTGTGGGAGGCGCGCCGAAGTTTAACAAAACGGTGGAAAAAGCAGAAGACTAATCGGAAACTACGCAATCGCATAGCCCAACTCACGGAGCAGGCTGCAGCGTATGCTGCCCAGCTCTCCGATTCAAATTGGATAGCCCGCTGCGACGCCGCAGCTCATCAGATGAGCTCGAAGGGGACATGGCGTCTTTTTCGCAGCCTCATTGACCCCTCTCACACGAGGGGCGAGACGCAAAAGCAGCTCCGACGGGCTCTGCATGGGTACCAAGGCACGACGGCACAGCTTGCGGATACTCTGTGCGATAGATATCTCTGTCGTACGGAGGATCCGACTAATCAGCAACTCGATGCCCATTTCGAGTTGCATGATCTTAAAGCTGCCTTAGCTAAAATGCGCCGGGGTACGGCTCCTAGGGCGGGACCGCATAACAGTGAAACTGTTGGCAAACCTCCCTGACTCAGCGTACCTCCATTTGTTAGAATACATAAACCAGATCTGGGGCGGACGTCCGCTCCCTTCCGAATGGAAAACATCACTTGTGACTTTTATTCCGAAAGCAGGTAAGGCAGTCAATACGGAAAACCTGAGGCCCATATCACTAACCTCATGCGCGGGCAAGCTTATGGAGACGATGGTACGGGATCGCCTCTCTCCATACCTGGAGCGTAAGGGCTTCTTTACAGACACCATGTTTGGGTTTCGCCCGCACATGTCTGCACAGGACGTCCTCCTCCAGCTTCACAGGGACGTCATACAACCCACAACAATGCAACACAATGACAAAGCCATCCTCGCCCTTGATCTGAAGGGGGCTTTCGATAACGTTAAACACAGTAGCATCCTGGCCAACTTGAATTCCACCGATTGTGGAGCTAAAACTTTTGCATATGTGAGAGATTTCCTCTCTAAGCGCCAGGCCCTTCTTCGGATCGAGGACGATGAATATGGCCCTTACATGATGGGAACACGAGGTACCCCTCAGGGAGCGGTGTTATCACCTCTTCTGTTCAACATAGCTATGATGTGCCTCCCAAGCCAACTGGCCCGGGTGGAAGGCACTCAGCACGCAGTATATGCCGATGACATAACAATTTGGACCAATGAGGGTAGCATTGGGGAAATGCAGGAACGCCTTCAGCGGGCCGCATCCATAGTCGAGGCGTATGCCAACGATTGTGGACTCCAGTGTGCTTCCAACCAAATCAGAGCTTCTGCATGTCAGAGCGAATCCAAAAGATAACTCAACTATACACATCTATCTGTCTGGGGTTTCCATCAGAGAGGTGGAGGAGATCCGGATTCTGGGCCTGTTCATTCACCACAGACTCAGACCAGACTCTACTATTGCGAAACTCAAGAAAACAGGCGAACAGGTAGGGCGCATGATCCACCGTGTTTCCAACAAGCGGGGCGGTATACGGGGCGGGGCAGGGACGCGCTTCGGCTCGCCCATGCCTTCGTGACTAGCCGGATCCTCTACGCCGTTCCATACCTGCGCACTAACAAGCAAGAAGACGAAAGAATCGACGCCATTATCCGCAAGGCTACAAAACGAGCTCTCGATCTCCCAGTGGCTACCTCCAACACCAAACTCAGAGCGTTGGGTGTGCTCAACTCCTACCAGGAGTTGCGAGAGGCCCACCTCATAAATCAGTATACGCGGCTCATGCAAACTGTCGCCGGGCGCCGCCTGCTCAGCCGCTTACATATCCAACACACTTGCACTCCAGAGGAGGCGGAGCGTGTTCCAGAACTGTGGCGCCATATGCTCTGGGTCTCTCCGCTCCCCAGTAACCATGGAAACGCACACGCATGACAACAGGCGACAAGCGCGGGCTCGGGCGCTTGAAAGACAACACGGCTCCCGACCTGGTGTTTATTACGTAGACGTAGCAGGGCCGACGCCCAAGGGATTTTACACGGCCGCTGTAATTCACCAGGGCAAGCACGTCAACGGGCTCTCCTTTCGAGCACATAATTCAGGGCGGGCTGAGGAAGTAGCGATAGCACTTGCTGCCGCGGATCCCAATTCGAAGACTATAATAACGGATTCCAAAAAAGCGTGTGCCCATTACTTAGCAGGGGAGATATCCCCCCTTAGCCAGCCATATTCTAAGACGAGCTGCCACTGATCCAACCCCGAAACGAATAATTTGGGCTCCTGGCCATCAGGGTTTACGAGGTAATGAGGCCGCTGACGCGGCTGCCCGAGCGCTTACCCAGCGGGCTCCTCACCCCAGCTCTTATGACTCGGAGGCCAATACACCGCTGCTGCGGTTTAAAGAAATTATTTCGCATTATCGCGACACTCACCGCCTTTTCCCGGCTCCTGCAAAGGGGCTGAGTAAGGCGGATAAGAGAACATTAAGGCGCCTGCAGACAGGAGCTCTACTCTGTCCTGCCATACTAAAGCACTTCGACCCGAACACGGATGGGCGGTGCCCACACTGTGGGGAGACTTGTGATATCTTCCACATGGTGTGGGCATGTACAAAAAAATCCCCACCTGCCCCCTTCTTCTACCCCTTCCCGAGAGGCATGGGAGACTGCCCTTCTCAACTGCTCCTCGCTGGAGTCCCAACGGACTCTGGTGGGACGGGCGCGAGTCGGGGCCTCGTCATGTGGTGTCCCGGACTAGGGACGCCGACCATGTAGCGGGGTCATGCTTTGGCCCCCCAAACTCTCTCTCTTTTTTTTTCACAATAAATGTTTTCATCTCTCTTGTCCAGAGAGGTGATGGAGTGGAAAGGTTTATTTGTGCTAGCCGGTCGCTATCCAAGGCAGGTGCCAAATATTGCACAATAGAAAAGGAGTACATTGCCATCATCTGGGCAACGTCTAAGTTTCGCCCATACCTCTCCGGCAGGCCCTTTAAAGTTGTCAGCGACCACCACGCCTTGTGTTGGCTAGCTAACTTGAAGCACCCTTGAGATTGTCGCGCAAGATGGTGTCTGAGACTTCAAGAATTCGACGGTAAGGGCGTTTACAAGTCCGGATGAAAGCACTCTGACGCCGGCTGCTTGTCTCGCGCCCCCCGTCGAGCCGCCGCCACAGTATGACCAGCAGGATTACGGATGCTTAGAAGCCATAAGCGCCGAAAACTTCGCTGAACGATAGCGAGCCGACCCGGAACTTAGGGTCCTGATTGAATACCTCTAAGGCCGGACCACCGTTGTTCCGCAGTCATCGAGACGAGGACTGGTGTCGTTTTCTTTGCGAAACGGCGTCCAAATGAAGAAGAACTTTAAACCATTTCGGGCCAAGTACCTTCTCGTGGTGCCTTCAGCATTGCGACCGGGAATCCTCTAGGCCCTACACCACGCCTCAACGGCTGGACACCTCGGTCTATCTCGCACGCTTCCCTGTAGCGTCGCTCGCTACGTAAAAACATTCCGAGACTAAGAGCCACGCAAGACACCGCCGACAAGGCCAGAAGGCTTTCTTCAGCCGATCGAGCCACCTCGCAGACCATTCTAGAAAATCGGGTGGACCAACAGGGGCCGTTCCCAATGTCGACTTGCGGAAACAACTGCATCATCGTAGCTACCGACTAGCTCACCCGCTACGCCGAAACAAAGGCCCTGCCCAAACGCAGAGCGCCGAGGTAGACAAGTTCTGCGTTGAGAACATCGCCCATCATCATGGCGCCCCAGATGTTCTCATCAACGGCAGAGCTACGGCCTTTACTGCTGATTAACTCAGGCGATCTTGGGATATAGCCAAACAAGCTACCGCCGCACCACCACCTACCACCTACATACCAATGGCCTCAAATAGCGCCTCAACAAGACCATCGCCGACATGCTGGCCATGTACGTCGGCGTCGAATACGAGATGTGGGATGCCATCGTTCCGCACGTGACCTTCGAGTAGAACACGGCTGTGCCAGAAACGACGCAGATGACACCGTCCAAGTTGGTGTATGGAAGGAGCCCGGCAATGACACTCGACGCAATGTTACCCAATGCTACCGACCAAGTAACAGTAATGTTCAGTTGTCATAAAAGCCCGACAACTCGCCCACCTCCGCTTCTAGAATCAACAGGAGGAGGAGGAGGAAAAACTTTATTAGACGAGTGACTTTGGGCCTTTTACGAGCCCTGGGCCACCGCACGGCCTCAGATTGCGCCTATATGTCCAGACCACGCAGGGCCAAGGCCCTGGCACCCCGGTTCACAGAGCGAAGCTGTGTGTCCCGATCCTGCGACGCAAGGAGGGCCTCCCATTCCTCCCATGTACTGACGGCGGGCAGCCCCTGCGGGGGAGGATCGGCAGGGCAGCCAAAGAGAATGTGATCTAGGGTGGCGGGTGATTCTCCACAGAGTGTGCACTCTGGAGAAACAGGCAACCTGCAGCTACCGTTAAAATCTATAACGTCGGTTCCTGGAATACCAGGACACCGGAGCCGACGTGGACTGAGTGAAAAACTTCTGCGACGGTACTTCGGACCATACAGGGTACTTCGACGTCTCGGCGCACTCGACTACAAGGTTGTCCCCGACGGCATTACGAACTCTCAACGGCACCGTGCGCGACCTGGACTCGTCCATGTCGAGCGCCTCAGACCATTGTATGCGCGTTAACGAACCTGAGGACTGTACTTTGTTGTTGTTGCTTTATTATTGTGCTTTATTGCTTGTACGGATTGCTCATTGTACTTTCTGGCCTTATTATTGTACATCCACCTTCTGTTCAGACATCCGTACGATGTTATTTCCTAAGGGGGGAATGCCACACACCCTGCTTCCTATGTTCTATGTTGCCGCCGTATTGCACGTGTAGATGCTGCCATGCGCAACCCGCGCCAGATCTGAGGGCATTCTTGATAGTTTTCGTATCATCTGTTCGGCTTGAGCGCGCAAACGGGAACAGCTGAGTTTATTCTGGATCAAACTCAGCCACCAGCGATAACGCTCGAAAGTTCGACGCTTATTGTGTAAATGCGGACAAGCTTTCCGGCGGATTAGTTAATCCACGGCCGATGCTCTCTTCCCCGCTATCAGTGCCAGTGTGTATTGCAGTAGTCTGACTTTCAGTTTGCCGGCCACAAGTGCTGCGAAAGGAGGAGCTTCTTCTTTGGCACGCCGACTGTTGCCTTCGTGAACGTCACAACCACGTGACAATATATAAGAAAAAAAACATGATATCCTTAATGTGCTAGTACTGTGACCAGCAAGAAGGCGAAGAAATGTTTCGGCCCCAATAATAAACGATGAATTCAAGACTCTCTAGAAATCTCGTCCAGTCGGGATCATGAATTGGAAAAAAACATTTAACGAAGCCGACCACCAAGGTGAAGAAATATTGGTTCACATCTTAGCTTCCCCGTGGGAGCTGTTCCCTACACTCTAAAAAAAGATCGAGTAAAAAGGGCATCTTTTCGTCCTACAACAATAATCCTAATCTGGCTTGCTTGCGCTTCCTTTCCTGAAAACTCGGCGCTGGCCACTTTCGCATCAGCAATGCTATGTCACGCTCATAACGCACATGTCCTTCGCGATCTGGAAGTGCCGGGCGCGCTGCGATATTGCAAGAAAATGAACGCAAGCTAGATGATGATTATTCTTGTCGGAGAAAAAGACGCCCTTTTTACTCGATCTATTTCTTAGAATGTACGAATGGTTTATCAGGAAAGTTGGCTCACTGTTTACTTCAGCTGCAGTTCATTGCTTACATCCATTATATGCAAATATATCAGTCTAAAAGTGTAATTTTTAGGTAGAATTTTCTGTCTGCAGGAATCATTTGACGTCAAATACTTACTTCAAGCTGAATGAAATTCCTAGCTCCATGAGCTTGTACTTCGGGGCCATGACCTGGAAGATATACCAGCTGCCGGAGTCCTTTTCGGAATGAATTCGGCCTAAGGCTGTGAGCACGTTGGTGTAGAAGAGGTAGTCGCAGTACTTGTCTGGAGGGTACATTTCTTTTTTGTTGGCTCCCTTGCCTACGGTGCAGATGATTGCCTTCACTGCGGGCAAGTAATAGAAAACAGAGGATGCACCTTTCGAATACGTAATGAGTCTATTTATTATGTTTTCTCACACATAACGCACAATGTGAAATTTCGCTGGAGTGGTAAAGATGCAAATGCGCTCATTGAATCTTACAGTAGCTTCCCACTGAAGAAAACTATAATAAAAGAGACATCAGATGCCAGAAAAAGTTTAGGAAGAGTGTGATATGTACTTGATGCCCACTAATAAATGTGCGAAACTGTAGAACTGCTTTCGGGAAGTCTGCAAATAACACTCACCGCACAGTAACAGTTAATTTCAACACCGGAGCGAAATGATTAGATGCATTGAGTGTAAGGACTAAGAGAAACATTGATTGGCAATACCTTGGATTTATAATATTTCAAAGATGTCGACTTGATTCCGTGCGAATGCCAGCAACGAAAAAAAACAATTTCAACCCTACAATCTCAAACCTTGCAGCACTAATTGTATCACGACGCCGCCTTCATCGCTTGTAAATTTCTGCGCTTAGGCACCTGCAGGCGCACGTCGCCAGCAGATCTCTTCTCCCAGCAACCATTGAATGGGAATTAGTGATGCAGAACTATCGATGGTACTATCGATACTATGTATGGTTGAGCCTCTATCGAACTATCGAGAGTACAAGAAACTATCGATAGCGCTATCAATAGTATTACATGTGAAGCATGTTATGCTCGGGGCTATGTCCGTGCGGCGTCCCCCGTCCCCCCTCCCGCGTCCCGCGTCCGGCCACTTTCATGAAGTAGGGAAGCACCCATTATGCGAACCAGAACACTGTGGTAATATGAAAGCCGTCAACCCTATCACAGTCATCAGAGTCATGGCCGAGAGCACAGAGAGGCTGCTTACCAATAGCTAGGCAGGTGGTGTCGGTCGCACAGGTTGACCTCATTCTTTGAGTCATGGCCGAGAGCACAGAGAGGCTGCTTAGCAATGGCTAGGCAGGTGGTGTCTGTCGCCCAGGTTGACCCCATTCCTTGATATTGCTTGCATGTGTTTGGAGGGGGGCTTAGTCCGTCCCTCCTTCCCGCGTCCCACACCACCACAGCGCATACGCGTCTCCTCCCCCTCTCTCTCCTACGCTCACCTCCTTTCTCTACTCTAGGAATCATCTACTCTACGGAACGGCGCCCGCGTCCCACATCCCTACAGCGCATGCCCGTCCTCTCTCCTCTAGGAATCCTCTACTCTACGGAGCGGCTCCCGCGTCCCACACCCCCCACAGCGCATGCACGTCCCCTCTCTCTCTTCCCCTACGGTCCCCCCCCGTCCTCTTTTCTAGGAATCCCCTACGGAGCGGCGCGCACGACAGCTGGTGTGACAGCTGTATACTCCGCTGGGGGGCGCCACGGTAGTTCCGCGGTATGAAAATGACGGAGCGCGCGCGCCTCATTCTCTCTCCTGTGCAGCGCCGATTTGAGCGCCCGGACTGCTGCCGTGAAATGAGAGCGGCGACGTTCCTCCCGCTCAAGCTATTTATCTCCCCACTGCTTCGCATCCACACATGGTTCCCTTTAGCGGGAGATGGGGAATTTTTTGAAAGTACAGTGGTCAACACACATGTCTAGAACGATGGAGTGTCGCACTCGGAGCAGCACGAGCGACATCTGCAGTTCGAAATGGGCCAATTTTATGAGCATGCGCGGCGCCAATGATGGGCCCGCCTTCCAGTTTCCGTCCTTGATGATCGCTGCGGCCGCGATAATTGCTTTGGCCATCAGAAACGCTGTCAACTGTGTGCGTCAAAAAGAAAAAAAAGTAACGCAGTCGCCCGGATTGGCTCCTATGATACTGCAAACTTATTCTCAATTCGTGGTATCGTACAATACCGAGAACGGTGGGCTTCGTTTTTTGCTCTTTTTTTCTTTTAACCCTTCAGAGCGCTTTCGACGGCCAAAGCAGTTATTGCATCTGCAGTGATTAAACAAAAAAAGATTTGAGCGCAAAAAAGGACGGGCCACCATCATTTTTTGCGTTCAAATCGTTTTTCCGTAATGAACCAACGCGCCCAAAAGTGACAAAGTAGGATAAAAAATACAAGGCACGCGCGCCATTGGCACCGCGCATGCTTAGGTGTGTCGTATTTACGACCGCAGATGTCACCCCTGCAGTTCCGAGCACGAGCCTCCTTCGTTCTAGACATGACAGTTCACCACTGTACAATCGATAGTATAAAAGCAACCGCACGAACTCATTGCAGCATAAACTTTATTCTCCGAATGCATGGTAGTATATGGCGGAGCAGGAGAAGCAGGAAGAAGGGTAAGAATGTTGACAGGCTTGCGTTCCTTCAGCAGATTGATTGGCTGACATTTTTAAGCTGAACTGTTCAGTTTTAGCAGAAAGGAAATCGTCACATGTGGCGGAACGGCGCCGCTTCCTACTTATATTGCGTTTTGTGATTTGAAGATAAAAATATCAAAAGCTAAGTTTTTAATTGTAAGGTGTAACTGGTTACCTTTGAATCCGACTTTATTTATGGACATATTGCGGCATTTTGATTGCGGCACCAATTTATTTTTTTCGCCAGAAGAGTGCTCATAAATTAAGCGAACTGAGTACTGCCGATAGTAGGCCATCGCAAATCATTTGGCAATATCGCTGTCCAACAACAGCATAAATATTCATAGCACTATTGATTATACCATCGACATCAATACTCCTGATGTTACCATTGATTGCACTCTCGATAATATCGATTGTTTACCGATACTCGAACTATCGATAGTTTCTTTACACTATCGATAGATAAAAAATTTGGCAGATTCCACGTACCTTGGGAATCGATGTTATGCGAAGCATGCGGAGGGAAGGTGACTGTGTTGTAATGTTTTATTGAGCGAAACGTTACGAAATTACGCTAAAGATATGTACAAATGTTGTACGCACAGACATATGTTCCACAGTCGCATATGTTTTGCATAGCAAGTTGTTTACAGTTGCGTAACGATGCCAACAGCAACATGGGCAGTAGCAACACCAGAAGCGGTAAACTGATATGTAGCGCTTGCGCTCGCGAGGATGGTAGCCCTGGACACTGCAACATATATCAACTTCAGTGGATGGCGCTTTATTAGATGTGAAGCATCTTATGGCGAAGCTTAATCCGGTGGTGGTGTGCGGCGTGGCCTCCCTTACTGCGCATGCGCAAACCCTTTAAAAAAATAAAAATAAAAAAAAAACCTCTCCTCCCCCTCTCTCTCCTCTAGGCACCCCTCCCCGCGGCAACCACACCCTCACTGCGCATGCGCCTCCCCTCCTCTCTCCCCTCCTATGCTCCCCCCCTCTCTCCTCTAGGAATCCCTGCCTGGGCTCCCACTGCGCATGCGCGTTCCCACTCTCTCACCTCTCCTACGCTCCCCCCCTCTCTCCTCTAGGCATCCCTGCCCACAGCGTCCACACCCCACTGCGCATGCGCGTCCCCCCCCCCCTCTCTCTCTCTCCTCTCCTACGCTCCCCCCCTCTCTCGCCTCGTGACGCCGACGCAGGCAGCGTCTGCTAGCGAGTTTCTTGGTTGAAAAAACCGACTGCTCGCGCTGCACAACCGTTCACTGTCCATCGCGTATATATGGCAATGGATCTTGACCTCCAAGGTGGTGCCGGTGGGAGATTTCTCCTGTGCGTTGTTGAACAATAAAAATTCGCAGCGTGCGCGTTAACTAAAAGCGCACTGCGGGTCTCTGTGTACAGTCGGAATCTTCTGTCTCTCATTGCCCATTAGCAGCGATTGGCATGTTCCAGTAGGAAACACCGCTCCATCACTGCGTGCTTTGCGCCTCCTCAGTTTTCTCTCCTGCGCAACGCTGCGATAGCGCCAGCGTCAACGCCACGGCCAGTGTAAGCGTTAGCGCCCGCTGCTTCACATCTACACATGGTTCCCTTTAGCGGGAGATGGTGTAATTTTTTATAATTGATGTTAACCTGGCGTGACGGCTGTATCATCGGTGTAGATATGTAATGTTTATAAAATTGGATAGCCAGCACTGCAACGACAATTGACGTTTCACGAACATTAGGGTCTATTCGCAAAGCAGTTCCGAGACCTGGCGTGGCTCTATGGTAGAATGCTTGATTGCCACGCAGAATGCTTGGGTTCGATTCCTGTTGGGACCCTGACATTTATCATTTGCATTCGTCCGGTCAACGCTGCTGATGACGTCAGCTTTTTAACGCTCTGGCGTTACAAGTACCAACGTTTGTCTCGCCGTTCCTGGGTAGTCTAAACTGTCAATCACCTGTGGCACATACCCGCATACCTGTGGCACATACCCGCCCCGGGGTATGTGCCACAGAGTTTGCCCAAAAGAGTTTGACGACGTACGCGACGGGATTGTCATTATTCATGTCACGATCAGCGAGACATATTTGTCAAACCATCTTATTCTCACATACTAATTTTGGTCTACCCCAAGTTAAAGGGGTAATCACGAGATCACCCAGACGTAGGCGGCAAGATAGATAGATAGATAGATAGATAGATACGTAGATAGAAACGCTAAAAGTGCCTGCAGTACGCAAAGAAATGCTTTGCATTTAAAAAGCTGTCGATATTTTCAGTTATTTCTTCTGTGTGTGAGAGCCCCGTAGGGATGCAGAACTATCGTTAAATGGACTATCGATAGTATCGATAGTATTTACCGAGAGTTCTGCATCACTAATGGGAAACTCTACCGCAAACCCCCCCCACACCGAAAAAGCGGGAGGACAGTCACTGAGTCGCGTACGTTTGAATTAATTTCCGCCGCATTGAAGTAGCGTGTTGCACGATAATCATAACTGTTGGTTTTTACCATTCCAAAACCACGATATGATTGTGAGGGGCGCCATAAGGGAGGGCTTTTGAAATTTTGACCACCTGGTAGATGAGGCGGGGCGGCGACGTAACGTGGCCACCAGTTCCGCTGTAAAAGGTCACGTGCTTCCTGGACAAGGCTTTTGTGAACGACTGTTCAGTGCCCGCTTTTTCCACCACAGCTGCTGCTGTGCCTGCTGAAGCCTGCTGTCCAACAACCTTGCATATTGACACGAGTATTGCCAATACTGGCTAGTTTTACTGGCCTCGGATTATGTTGGCTGATGCTGGCTACCTGCTATTGCAACAATGTAATAAATTTGCGCATGCATACTGTTATGCATACGACTCTTTCAATTGCTTCGATCTGCATGCCATTGCCCTTTGGGAAAACATACCCGAAAAAGAAGTTAGGTGCAAAAGAATATGGAAAATGACAGCTTACCTGAGGTAGGTCGGTTTCGTCGTTGTAGTCGTCGTGGTAGTAGAAGTCGTAGTACTACTCGTCGTTGTAGTTGTCGTGTTTGATGTGGTTGTAGTCGTGGTTGTTGTGGTTTGCCGGTTGTGATGGTTGTAGTCGTCGTGGCTCTTATCGCTGTAGATGTAGTAGTCGTGGTTGCAGGCGTTGTGGTAGGCGCAGTCGTGCTTGCTGCAGTTGTGCTCACTATAGTCGGGTTTGCTGTAGTCGTAGTCGTGGTAGTGGTGGTCGTTTTGGTGGTTGTTATAGTTGTAGTCGTGGTTTTTGTCGTTGTGGATGTAGTAGTCGTGGTTGCAGTCGTTGTAGAAGGCGCAATCGTGGTTGCTGCAGTCGTGCTCGCTATAGTCGGGGTTGCTGTAGTTGTAGTCGTGGTGGTGGTGGTTGTTTTGGTGGTTGTTATGGGTGTAGTCGTCGTGGTTTTTATCGCTGTCGATGTAGTAGTCGCGGTTGCCGTCGTTGTGGTAGGCGCAACCGTGGTTGCTGCACTCGTGCTTGCTATAGTCGGGGTTGATGTAATCGTAGTCGTGGTGGTTGTTGTGCTGGTTTTTATGGTTGTAGTCGTCGTGGTTGTTATCGTTGTGGATACAGTAATCGTTGTTCCAGTCGTTGTGCTAGGGGCAATAGTGGTTGGTGCAGTCGTGCTCGTTATAGTCGGGGTCGCTTTCGCCTTAGTTGTGGTTGTTGCGGTTGCAGCTGTTGTCGCAGTTGCCGCCGTTGTAGTCGCTATCGTGCCGGGGCTTGTCAGTGGAAACGTGTGTGCTGCGAAAAATATTAAATATAAGCTCCGTGAATTGATTTCGTGGTTAAACGCTTAAGCTTAAAGGGGCGGCAACACAAATCGTGCAGCTCTAATGACATATACACTACACATCCCGACACTTGTGGAGAAATAGGTGCAGGTGCAGTGTTGATAATAATGAAAATGTCTGAATTTTGTTGCACTCGCACTGAAACTACGGATGAACTTGGCGTCACAGAGGATGGTGATATTTAGGGTGATTTTACTTGACCTATGAACACCGTGATGTTTTAATTTGTAATGGGTGCGTCGTTTCTATAAGCCCGACGTAGTGTGGTCAGCGCGTTGTGTGGTGGAAGGAACCGTAGGCGTTCTCGTCCATAGTAATCGAGAGGGTTTCGATATTCTAGACATTCCATGTTTGTGTCGTCCTCGTCTGGATTGGGCAGCCCTTCCTCCACTTCCCAGAGACTCGGCACCTGGATAGCTGCATGTGCGCACTCATGACGAGGAAGAGAGGAGTGGCCAGGGGCGCAGACAAGTGGGAACTTACATGGAGTGGGGAATGCGGTTTTCAAGTTGCGGTGGGTGTGTTGTGAGACGACACCACGCGTGTGGGCTCCACAGGCGACCATAATATCTGTAAAAATTAATTTCAAGACCAAACTTCGACGTTCAACCCCACTCTGACAGTCTTTAGTTAATGTTTTTATATTCATACTAACCATACTACTGTAGCGACAGCCGCGTTCGGCCTTACACGGCAGAAGAGCGCACCCAGCATCGGCTCACCGCGACAGAGGGAACGCCACAGACCAAACGCCAGCCTCTGCGACCAAACGCCGGCTTCTTTAGATCAGCAACAGACAATATGCCGCCTTCTATTGCTCTAACCATCTCGGCCGCGCTTAACTGAAGCCCCATTCACACTAGAACTCGATGCCACCGGCAGTAGCAGCAAAGCTCGCCAGAGGTATGCTCTTTGAGGACTGAAAACCCGGTGGCGAGCTTGACAGTTGTCGGACCAATATTTTCGCCATGGCGTTAGCGTACTGTTTCACCGGAAGCCGTTGTTTGGGTCTGCTGGCATACTGATGCATTACTAGATCTCATACTCAAGGGCAAATGGCCATTGCCATACTGCCGTGTACACCACCGATTATATTGGCCTGGTCATCAACCCTCCGTCGACCGTCATGTCAACGCGTGGAATCGGCGTCATCGCCGACAAAAAGAACGCCTCCTACCGCTATATGTGCCCTCTTACCCCTTCTTCCGATTTAGTCTATACCTCTTGGGATCTTCCTAAAAGTCTCCTTCATGAAAGAAGTATTCCTGTGGCAATGCATACGCAATCAAGAGAGGTCTAGGAGGTCGCTGGACCACAGACATTGCGGAGGTTCTCCTACACGAAGTCATACTTGATAATCTCCTTCATGCACTCATCACAGATCGTAGCCGCTGTTTTGTCTCCAGATTTACTGATGGCCTGTCTCCCTCCTACATGATAAAGCACAAACTTGACGTAACAAGTGTGGCCTTCCCATGATGCGTAGGATGTCTGTGATTTTTATTGTTACAGGCTTATTGAATTGAAACTTCTGGTAATAAACAACACGAAATCGTAATATCGGCTACCATAAAGCAATAGAAGTGTGGCGAGGCTCGAGAAAAGCGGTAATGTTCATTTGTTTCCACATTTGATGGCTCCCTGAATGACTGTTAGCATTGCTGCACACACGTATGTTCAAATGTATGTTCAAATGGCACTACAACGCTTTGCGGTCTAACCCACTTTTATATCTCTGACATAAAATCGCAAGAGGTACGCCTACCTGTGGATGCTGAGGTAGGCATCGCCTTTTTTGTGGGCCTTGGACTGTGTCGCGTTTGCCGATCCGTAGAAACCATTCGTTCGACTATTATGGTCACAGGCGGAGATGATGTGGGTCCACTCATGTCAACGAGGTCCTCCGCGGCGGTGACACTAGAATCGTCCCAAGCTGCAGGGCAACAGGCAGTTTGTGGGATAAAGGTGTTGGGCACCCAACACAGAAAACAAGAAAATCATGAGACACACATTGGGCGCCAAGTGTGTGTCTGCTTCGTGTTTTTCTTGCGTCCCCCATGGTGGGCTACACTTTTATCCACAAAATATTATACCGACAAGCCCCGATGCGTAGCAATGCACAAGACCAAGAACCGATCGTGCGCCGTAACATGAAATTTTGAGCTTTCTTCGCTGGTGCAAACCACGCGGCACATTGGCTCCTTCGGTGCAATTTTATGCAACATCGTGTCCGGCAACATTATCTGTTCCAGCGACTTTTGCACCGCTTGCACCTTTCATATTTCTCTGAAATAATGTCCATCCTTTGTGTTCCGCGACCATTTAATTCGGCATTTAATGAATGACACTAGAAAAGGACTTATCTAGTGCTGTTCACTCATGAACGAATGGAAGCAACAGAAACACTGGTAAAAATGATTCTCTCGCCTTCATGTCCATGAATATCATCGCTGAAATTGTTGCGTGGTATCAAGCTGCTCCGGGACAACAGGCAGAGGCAGCATTTTAAAGGCAGGAACTTTCATCAGCATCGACGCTTCAGTTATCGCTATATTTGTTATACAGTTGTGTATGACGGTATTTGAAAACAATCTAGTTAACCTGTCAGGGAGAGTTAGGCCCGTTTTGTAGTAAGGCACGTTGCTCCAAGAGCTCAAGTACGGTGAGTCCTCGACAAATCCTTGACCCAGTAAATGTACGCAAATCTTTCGGAGTACATCGAAGTAGGCTAGTTGGTACTGGGTCATTATGTTACAGCGCGGCAAGAACCAGGAAAAAGCTGAGGAACAGACACGACGGGGCACAGCGCTGACTATCAACTTAAATTTTAACAGCGAACTTGCTCTAGCTCCGCGTAAAATGTCGCAGCCTAAAATATCATCGTTACCAGGCACGCGGCCTCTTATTCCTCTTCTTCGTCTTCTACTTTGATCCCAGAAGGCACTGAGATCGGGCTAGTTGGTATTGATCCATAGTTTCTGGCCGAGTTTATGTAGGGCAGACTGAGCGGTGTGTTAATGTCCGTTTATGTGAGCATCGCAATTAGGTGCGTAAAGGGGCGGATGGGCATCTAGCGGCGCACTGTCGAGAATGTGGGTGTGAACCATTTCTGGATAAAACCGTGGTGTTGTATCGGGACTCGCCCATTGACTCCAGATTAATTATCGAGGCCACTGAAATGAAGACGAATGATTTAATTGCTGTTAGCGCTCCTTCGATTACCTAGACAAGCAAGGAGGTTCACTTTTTGGAATGTGCGCATGGTGCAGTCACGTAGTGCGCGCCTTGGCACTTCGTTTGCTGATGATATCGGAGCGATGTGTATTAAGTTTTTCATTATTTAGACCCTTGCTTCCGCATATGCTCTTGACACGTGTTAGCACGAATGGACCCTTCCCTGTGATAGTTTGTCTTTTTAGTACGATTATTCTTTTGATGTTGTCTAGGTTTTCTGCCTTTCCCTTCTGGTGGCTACACCTATATATTTGGTGTTACCACCCATTAAAACCTCAGTTGGATGTAGCGCTTGTCTTGTGTTCTTCGATCGTGTTACGTGTTTTTCGCGCTTTCAGAAACTTTGATCCCAGAACACGTGCGCCATTTTGTCCGGAGTAGAGCAAGGAGGAAGAACAAAGTGAAGGAGAGATATGTGGGTAAGGAGGAGGGCGTAAATAAAGAGAAAAAGAAACAGAGATACAGAAATATAGAAAGAAAGAAATGAAGAAAGAGAATGAAGCCGCGGGACTCGAACCCGCGTACCCACGATAAAGGCACGCTGAGAGCATATAGCATAACCTTGCATAGTATTGTATAGCAAGGGGGCAGAAAAGAGAAGTTAGGTTGAAGAGAATGGTGTGACGAGGGAAGCGAGTAAACCACGGCATATAAAGAATATAAAGAGAAAGAAAAAAAAACAGTCAGACAGACATAGAAAAGAAATTGAGGTAGAAGAAATCAAGAGAAAGAACTACAAATATATAGAGAGAGAAACAGAAACAGACAAAAAAGACAGACACATATACAATGGAAAGAAAGAGAGAGAGAGAGAAAGAAAGCCGAAACGAAAGAGATCCAAAGAAGGCCGTCCAACCCTATAGAGATTTATAGAGAAATGGGGTTCCCAGCGAGCGACGATGGGCCCGTGCTTCGCTGTGCCAAATTTTGCGCGAGTAACTGCAAACGTTTTATTCAAGAAACCTGTTCATATAGGGAACACTAAACTCGCGCGCCTGCGCACAGTAGCCGCGACATACATACTTGCAAAAATTAGAGACGAAGAAGATGGAATAGGGTTCTCACGTATCAGCCGTTCTATTCACCCGAAGTCTAGCAGTTCTGTTTCGCTATCATAGAGAGTGATAGACGACCGGCTTATGCACTTGCCTTCCTTCTTTTTTATTGCTATTGTAATGACATGGACACTCTCATCGGATTTTTGCCCTCGCCGGTGCCATTGCCTCAACCACAAAATGAAATAGCAACAAATCAATAATTTAGAAGCAAATTTTTCCAAGCGCGTGACCCCTCGCTCCGCAGCGTGCTGCCTTAGACATTTCCACCATGCGTCATTTAACCTACGGTGTACCAATGGCAGGAGAATACAAACGCACCCGGCGTTGCGTGAAAAGCACGGCACGCCACATGTGGCGAAATTAATATTATGCGATACACGAACCATGCTGTATCGTTGCCCGCGCTGCGTTTGCGTCGTATGGCCGGTGATGAACGCTCGTTTTGCCTTTTTTATGGTAGCGCCGCGTCAGTCATCGCCAGTTGGCCAGCGAAAAAGAGTGTGACGTGGCTCGTCATGGTGCGAGCTAGTGGAAACGATTTGGCTGTTAAAGGCCTATGCCTGAGGAGAGAAGAAACCAGATGGCTGAACCAGAATCACAGCACATATATCTTACACCGTGACCAGAATCCTGAGGCTCAAATAACAGCGCAAACGCAAAAGAGGCCCACAAAGAGAAGAAACGTACAGCACAAGCGCTGTACGTTTCTCTTCTCTATTCTTTCATACGTCAATGCATGTAGGCACTGTCCACTGACCACACTGTGCTGCGTTGCTTGCAGTGGTCCGTCCCAAGTTCGCTGACATTGGCCGCTAGGGGTACGCAGAAAATAGACGCGCATGCCTCCCCCATTTTAGCCCGGCCAAACTGGAGCGCATCGCGTTCCAGTTTGTCCGGGCCCGTCTCGATATTAAGGCGAAAGCCTTTAATGTCTCATGCTCACGTCCGTCCGGTGTCCGTCCGTCCGGTGTCCGTCCGGCGTCCGTCCGTCCGTCCGTCTGTCCGTCCGTCCGTCCGGATGTCCGTCTGTCCGTCCGTCCGTCCGTCCGTCCGGATGTCCGTCTGTCCGTCCGTCCGTCCGTCCGTCCGGATCTCAGTCTGTCCGTCCGTCCGTCCGAATGTCCGTCTGTCCGACCGGATGTTCGTCCGTCCGTCCGTCCGGATGTCCGTCTGTCCGTCCGGATGTCCGTCCGTCCGTCCGTCCGGATGTCCGGATGTCCGTCTGTCCGTCCGTCCGTCCGGATGTCCGTCTGTCCGGCTATCCGTCCGGATGTCCGTCTGTCCGGCTATCCGTCCGGATGTCCGTCTGTCCGTCCGTCCGGCCGGATGTCCGTCTGTCCGTCCGTCCGGCCGTCCGTCCGGATGTCCGTCTGTCCGTCCGGATGTCCTTCTGTCCGTCCGTCCGTCCGTCCGTCCGTATGTCCGTCTGTCCGTCCGTTCGTCCGGATGTCCGTCTGTCCGGCCGTCCGTCCGGATGTCCGTCTGTCCGTCCGTCCGTCCGGATGTCCGTCTGTCCGTCCGTCCGGCCGTCCGTCCGTTCGTCCGGATGTCCGTCTGTCCGTCCGTCCGTCCGGATGTCCGTCTGTCCGTCCGTCCGGATGTCCGTCTGTCCGTCCGTCCGGCCGTCCGCCCGGATGTCCGTTTGTCCGTCCGTCCATCCGGATGTCCGTCTGTCCGTCCGTCCGTCCGTCCGTCCGTCCGGATGTCCGTCTGTCCGTCCGTCCGTCCGGATGTCCGTCTGTCCATCCGTCCGTTTGGATGTCCGTCCGTCCGTCCGGATGTCCGTCCGTCCGCCCGGATGTCCGTCTGTCCGTCCCTCCGTCTGTCCGTCCGTCGGTCTTTCCCGTCCGTCTTTCCGTCAGTGGAATGGCCACACTCTTTCGCCGAACACACTTTGGAATGTACAAAGTTCTTCAATTTTTGCTTATTTGATCCGCTAAGTTGTGTGTTCTGGCGCTGGTGTCACAGTGGAAAACTCCACTGCATGGTGCCTCTATAAACCCCAGGGAAGGTTACCTCAGATGTGCACAGGACAATACCTCTAAACCGAAACGTATAACAAGGGTGATAGTGTATGAGTTACGCGAAGACGCGTAAATAAGAAGTGAGGACAAAAAAGCCGGCAGATCCCACGCACTGTGGGAATCGATGTAATGCGAAGCAGCCAGGAAGGAGCAGATCCTGCTTTACATAATTTGCATGTCATGTTTGACATGTTAGGACCTGTAATTTATGTTCGTCATACAGTCACGTCGCGCAATACCGATTTTGGTGTATACCAAGCTAGCGAACTGGACGCAAGCGCATCATGAGCGTGGCATGTAAATGGGGTTGTAGATGACACGCATGCCAAGATTTTCATGTTACCACCTGCCACTTATGTTCGTTATACAGTCACGTCACTCAATACCAAGTTTGGTGTATATCAAGCTAACGAAACAGGCGCGAGCGCGCCATTAGCGTGGCATGCAAGTCATGTCGCACATGACATGTCATGATTTCCATATTACCACTTGTCATTTATGTTCGTCATACAGTCACGACACTCAATACCAAGTTTGGTGTATATCAAGCTAACGAAACGGCCGCGAGCGCGCCATGAGCGTGGCATGCAAGTCATTCCACACATGACAAGTCATGATTTTCATATTAACACTTGTCATTTATGTTCGTCATACAGTCACGTCACTCAATCCCAAATTTGGTGTATATCAAGCTAACGAAACGGCCGCGAGCGCGCCATGAGCGTGGAATGCAAGTCATGTCGCTCATGACATGTCATGATTTCCATATTACCACTTGTCATTTACGTTCGTCATACAGTCATGTCACTCAATACCAAATTTGGTTTATATATCAAGCTAACGAAACGCCCGCGAGCACGCCATGAGCGTGGAATGCAAGTCATGTCGCACATGACAAGTCATTATTTGCATATTGCCACCTGTCATTTATGTTCGTCATACATTCACGTCACTCAATCCCAAATTTGGTGTATATCAAGCTAACGAAACGGCCGCGAGCGCACCATGAGCGTGGCATGTAAATCATACTTTTCATGACAAGTCAATCATGATTTTCATGATATGGCCAGCCATTTACGTTCGTTATAGAGTCATGTTATACCATACCAAATTTGGTATAAATCCCATTAACGATACGGCCGGGAGAACACAAAGTCGTAGGCGGCTAGATAGATAGCCAGATAGATAGATAGCTAGATACGCTCAAAGTCGCCGAAGTTCACTAAGAAATGCTTCGCATTTAAAAGGTGCTTTGCGCTGTATTTTAGCCACAAGAATGTGTACCAACTAGACTAACGTGAAGTTTTATTTAAGTGACCAAAATCGACGCCAGCAGGGAACGTGAGCAGTGGCCTAAAGTGCCACTGCTAATGACTTGGTTCCTCAATTCTAAATGTTTCGCCGGAATTGGAATGTGCGCCTTCGATTTGTACCTGACCTGCAGGGCATGGCCGCCCATGCTCGTGCGCGATCTCTTGAGGGGGAGTTTGGTGCTTCTTGTGCTCTCACCGCAGAGTTTGCGTTCAAGCTATAGACCGCACGAATGTCATTTTGCTCGCTGGCGTGACAGCGTTTGCGAAAGGATTGATTTGCTAGCTAGAAGAGCCAAAGTGAGGGCTAGTCGACGTAACAACTATGACGGTTGGCGCTCGTCCTGCGTATACCTGTGCGTTCCATTGGCGCGTCCTTCTATGTGTTTTAGCAGCACACAGCAAGTTTTTATCTGCTCGCCTTTCTTCCTGTGACATTCGAAATTCTCGCTATCGCATTCATTACTTTGCCCTTGAGGCGAAACTGTGACTTTCTTATGTATAACGCTTCCATGATTTCTCTGTCTGCACAAATCAGGGGCTTGGACGGCGAGGGGACGACATATGCTGTCCTCGCAATTTCTACAGTGCGGTTTCTTAACAGAATGTTACGCAAACACAAGTACAACATGAAAGGAATAGCTGTCGGCTCTCATTTGGCGGCGCACTACAGAAATTGCGAGCTCAGGACATGTCGCCTCCCCCCCCCCCCCCCCCCCCATATCGACCAGGAAGGAAGGAAAAACTTTATTGGGCGAGTGAGTTTGGGTCCTTTACGAGCCCTGGGCCACCGCACGGCCATCACAATGCCCGTATGTGTCCAGACCACGCAGGGCCAGGGCACTGGCAGCCCGGTTCACACAGCGAAGCTGTGCGTCCAGATCCTGCGATGCAAGGAGGGCCTCCCATTTCTCGCAGGTTCTGATGGCGGGCTGGCCCTGCGGGGGAGGATCGGCGGGGCTGCCAATCTGCTGCTTTGTGCAGGCACAAGGATACTTTATCCAGATAAATGATGGGAGCGTTCTACATAAAAACGAACAAAGACTATTACAGAAGCCTACCTTCTATCACCCTCTGTGACAACGAGATGGCACTTCTAGTCGGGACTGACAGTTTGGACTCACAGTTTGGAACCCTTTCTCATCTTTTGTCGTATCTAATTTTTGCGAGTATGTATATCGCGGCTATTGTGCGCTGGCACGCAAGTTTGGCCTTGCCTATATGGATACGTGAATTGAATAAAAAAAAATCAGTTCATTGTGCTGTGTCCCGTAGTGAGTGTGCCTTAACTTTTTCCTCGTTCTTGTCGCGCTGTAACGCAATGAACAAGTAAATATTTCGCTTTCCACGAATGTAGAATCACATGTTTAAAACGTCCGCATTAGGGGTATGTCATGAAACAATACATCCTCGCGGGTGTCGGTAACGTTATAGCTTCGTCGCTTGATTACAGTTGATTTGGCGCTGGTTGAAAATGTAGCGTTTTCTGAGCGGACCACGAAAGCTTGCTCTCTTCTGGAGCACGCTACGGTGGAAGAGCAAAGAAAATATTTGAAGTGTTTGCTTTTATTCTAGTAGTGTAGCTTGAATCCACAAAAAAAAAATGCCGGGAATGCTTTCTTTTCCAGCGAAAGCTGTTGTGAGATCAAAACAGGGGTGCCGTAGTTGTCCGCCGCCGCCGAAGACAGCGTCCGTTACCGCTATTGCGCGAAATACGAAGACAAATGAAAACAGACAAAATATTCAGGGTGGAGCGGGATTCAAACATGGGTCCTCTCCGCGGCAGCCCAGTATTCTGCCACAGAGCTGTGTTGGTGCTCGAAACTGCTGCGTGCAAAAGCCCTATACAAGGGTTATGGAATGAAGGAAACGCGTTAACATGCGTAATATAGCGTGGTGGAAGAGTAAAATAATAACCAGCCTTCACAGCATGACAATTGCGCAATCAGGCTTCAAACAATACGAATCGCGTAACGAATGGGTCTTTGAGTGCTTCCAGCCCATTACAAAAGGCTCAGCCACAATTTTTAGTCGACATCAGCCACCGAATCGATTGATGGAGTAGTAGGTACCTTGCAAGCGTACTTGCATTAGTAGCCCCAAGAGAGTTCGCAACGGGTTTTAGAAATGACGCTCTTCGAGCTTTCGCAGCGGCTGCGCTGAGCTTCGCACGCAGGCCTGTAGCTTTTTCATCCGCAATGCTCTCTTAGATGTCAACACACAATCACACCGTTGAGAGTCGGACATGTGAAGATGCAGTTGTCCTGATGGCGAAGGACTAAGAAGCCCTTGGGCACAGGAAAAATTACGGTGCTTTATTGACGCAACACCTTGAATACCCACTGTATCAGCATAATATTCAAACTGAGCTTCATACCAGCAATATTTGTTTACAGCTGTGAAGAGTTATTCTTGGAACGTGATCTTTCCGTATTTCTGTGTGCCATGTTCATTTTGCTCAAGTACAGTGCGAAATGGTTGCTCACCTAAATCGGCGGTAGTAAAGACGAGTACAGTCAAAAGGCTGGATCCCAGGCACGCCAACATGACAATTGCCAACACGGTTTCCCTTCGTTCGGACACGCTGCAAGAAAGTTTATTTTTCCTTTTGTGTGTGTGTGTGTGTGTTTTAGAAATATCACTAACCCCCGTATTCTAGAAGATCCGTTCACTCGGCACTCCGCCTTGACTCGAGAATGCCGATGGAAGATCCGCCTTTCGCCTAGAATAGTCGCTGTATATGAGCGATAGCAGGCATCATTTCGTGAGAACCACGGAATCATTTTCAGTCGAGTGTTGGCGCTGTGCACAGCTCGGTCAAGTGAATGGCTCAGTTCGAGGCAAGGCTTGTTTCCGAATAGGGGGGGTAAATATGATTATCGTTTTAAAACAGAATTACGATGAATGCAGCAGATATGAAGAAAGGAAAACATACTCATTACCTTGTAGTTTATCACACACAAAATATCATTATCATTCACCATTAAAAGTGCTTGATTGGTTTAATCATCATCATCATCATCAGCCTGTCTACGCCCACTGCAGGGCAAAGGCCTCTCCCATGTTTCGCCAATCAACCCGGTCCTGTGCTTTCTGCTGCCACGTTATACCTGCAAACTTCTTAATCTCATCTACCCACCTAATTTTCTGTCTCCCCCCTCACGCGTTTGCCATCTCTTGGAATCCAGTCAGTTACCCTTAATGACCAGCGGTTATCCTGCCGACGTGCTACGTGCCCGGCCCATATGGTTTAATGAACACTACGTAAATCTGATTTCGCAATTCTTCGCACATTTAGAAATGACACGGCATGGGCGCTACGGAGAAACTTTACTTGTAGCCTCTTGAACAGGAAAGAACACGCTACGCTCGAAGTATCGTATATGAAGGTTGCAGGTTCGTTCCCAGCCGGCGGCAAGTTGTTTTTCTTTCCACTTTGAATTATTCACATTTATATCACAGTTACTACAATACACTTAAAAGCATATTGGGTACAGCGCGAAAAACGACGAAGACGGAAGACCCAATATGCTGTACCCAATATGCTGCCATACCAACTAGCCCAACTTTCAATACTTTTGCAATACACTTAAAGCAGTACAATTAATGTCCCATATGTCTTCCTTGGCTTCATAATTTGCTGGTATTCATTAGCCTTATAATATAGTGACCCAGCTCACTTAGTTCACAAAAAAAGTCCTAGGCTAAAAATTTCGTAATATTTCAGCTGATCATGATGTAGGAAATTTTGCGAGTGAAGCCGGCAGGACAAAGGGAAACGCACTTACAATAGACAAGATTTGTGAATTAGGAAACGATTAGCAAGAATCCTGCATCTAACCGGAAAATATTCCGTAACGGCCGACGGTAAACGTCTCACGGGCAGCTACTACTTCGATAGCAGCTATTTTCTCAAGCTAGAACTTTGATTCAACAATTGAAGTTAGTTAGTTGTGGCTCTCTCATATTACCGTTGGTGCATTATGCAAAATAACAACAAGCTTTGTGTCACAATCAGTCATCTGTAGCTTCTTTTCGCGGTTTGGGTGAAGAGTGATGTGTAGCCTTGTTGCGGAGATGAACGGCTACAATACATCACTGATGTATACTAGCATAGTATGAGTGATTTTATGAGCCTGTACACAGTCCAAGTTTTTTAACCTGAATGCGCGAATGTAGATTGCCGAGTAGATAAGCGTCGTGTGACGGGCACAGCGACGAAATGAGCGAGACTACATGGATCTGCGGAATAAACAGTCCAGTGCAGCTTTCGTCTGCCGGGCTGTGGCCGTGGCGCAATGGATAGCGTGCTCGGCTTCTGTTGTTGCGGACCGATAGGTCGTATGTTCGATGCCCGTTGACGGAACTTTTAAATGCGAATGCATTTCATAGTCGGGCTATGTCAGGCATCCGGCGTTGTGCGGCGTTGGCGTTGTCCGCGGAAGGTGTTTTCTCTCCGCTCTGAGTGGAGAGGAGGAGCGCGCTCTGACGCGTGAGGGCGCTCGCATCGCGGGAGCTCGGCGGAGCTGTATATGAAAAAAAGAATTGAAAAAAAATAAAAAATAAAAAACACAAAAAAAGCAAAAAAAAAGGCGCTGCGCCGTGCTCCCGACCGGGCTGCAGAAATTAGGCGCCTTTTTTCCCTCTTCGAACCACAACCACCATATATAAATGGAGTGAAGCGCGCGCGAAATGCATTCGCATTTCCTCACGATTCCCTTCGGGGAGGTGGGGGGCATTTTTTTTTCTTTGACATCTGATCGTGTACGTTTTTTCATTGTCATTTCCGTGACGGAAATACGTCACTGAAGTCTTGGTGGTCCCCTGTACAAAACACTTTCGTGTTAAAAAACTGCAAAAAAAAAAACACTACCCCCGCCGGAAATCGAAGCTGCGACTCCTTGGCCCGCGACGATAAGCGCGCGGTGCTGTACCAACTGAGCTATGGAGGTAGATGCAAGGCTCCATACAAACGCGTCGTATATTTATAACACATTCTCTCTCGCACAGTGCTCTCTGTTGGCCATCGGGATGGTGCTGCCGTCTGGGATCGGTGACGAGAAGTATTGTGACATGACACTTGCTAGAGCCGATAGAGAACGATTCGTCGACGACGAAGTTTAAGGAAGCCATCCGAGATTTGCAAGTTGACTCGCAATCTCGGAGGCCTCGGTTAAAGCGTTTCCATAGCAGCAAAATATACTGGCCGTGCTAGCATCTGGGAGTCGCCCTAGACGCAATTGTGTTGTTTGCCTTTCGTTTCGTGTTAGCGTCTGAAGGCACGTTGTCGGCGTCGCACAACTTCCACATGCACCAACGGCGTTTCGCTGCCGATAACAAAACATCTGTAGTAATCGCTGTATAAAGACAAGGATGTCGAAGGGCGAATGTTGTGCCTTGGAGGACCGAGACAGAGACCAGCGGGACGTGGGAAGCTTGTGAGTTCGCGGCTCAAGCTACGAAGCGCTGCCTCCCTTGTTGCTGAATCGCAGAGTGGTAGTGTATGCATGAGCATATGCATATTAGGGAGCCCGATATACGCTCCCTATTACTCGGGAGCGCATATCGTGTAGTCTATCTCCTTAATTTACGGCGCTTTGAAGGAGTGTTTATCAAGTACCAGTGTTTATTATGTGCTTCTCGATGCCATCTTTGCGCGGTATTCACGACGCTGTGCACAGGTATATGTTGACAATTTCAGCCACCACAATGGTTAAATCATGATTACGGGTGTTAGTTGTCGGGATAGAGGTGCGCCGATAGGCGTCAACGTGGGTGCATCCTCGTCAAACAATGCTATAGCTGCCAAACACCAACATGAAGAGTAGAAACTCTCAATCATACACAATAAGCACTCCTTCTGTGAAGACATTTGTACCGAATTCATATGACAGAGGGATCGGTCATGTTTTTTTTTTTTGTTTTCAAGATAAGCTGCAGTACCTGGGACATGTGATCACCAAAGATGGCGTCCAACCAACAAAGCAAAAGCTACCCGCTTTCGTGAACGCGCCGACTCCAACTAACAAGCAACAGCTTCAGGCCGTACTGGGCCTTATCAACTACTACGGAAAGTTCGTTCAAAACCATTCCTAAACCTTGTTTCCTCTCAACAAATTTCTTCGAAAAGATGCTGTCTGGGTGTGGGATACATCTTGCGAAAGTGCTTTAAAGGAAGTTTAGGAAATGTTAGCAACGCAACCCATTTTGGCACACTGAGGCTATCACCGCGCTTGCAGATTGTTTATGATGCCTCTGCTTATCGCGTGGGCACGGTCTTATGTTCTTATGTTCTCGAGCATTGGCAGACTCATCCGGTCGCGTATGCATCGCGTACCCTCACCAAAGCTGAGCAAGGCTACAGCCAATGGGTAAAAGAGGTTTTGACACTTTTGTTTTGTGTGAACACATTTCATTATTACGTCTATCCAAGACCATTAATTTTGCTCACCGACCACAAACCATTAAAACTATATTTGGAAGACAGGCATTGTAACTTTTGGGGCCGCTAGGCTTCAGCGTTGGGCGGTTGCATTACCTGAAGGGTTGCTGTTGGGGGGCTACTTTACGCCAAATTGGCTACTTTTGGGCCCCGTTGGCGACGAAAATTTCCAGTTGGCGCCATGGCGCTTTTTAAACTTGTGGTTTTACTTATTCAAAATGGTTTTATTTATTCATCAATAGTAAAGACTCAGTTGATAATCCCGCTTCTGTTCCATTTGGCTAAAAATTCGGCGATAATATCAAATGACATGGCTACTTTTGCTATTTTTGGCCTCAGTTCTGGCGCCTTTTCAAGACCACCCAACGGCAACCCTGATTACCGGCGTGTACGCCCACCTTGAAGTTCAGGCCATCAGTTGACAATGTGGAAGCTGTCTGCTTGCCACGCCTTCAACTTAATCAATCTGGAGTCGATGGGTCGAAAGAAAATTTTTTGGTTTTGCGTTTCGACACCATGCAAGTGAGCAGCAGACCAATTAGAAAGAAACTACACGAGATCCAGCTCTGCGTGAAGTAGTAAAGTGCATTCTGCATGGGTTGCTGAGCCGAGTATCGGAAGAGATAAAACCATTTTTTGTAGAAAGCTTGAACTGTCTCTATATCAAGGGTGCATCATGCTAGGAATGCGTGCTGTTGTTCCGCAGAAGTACCAACGGTTCGTATTAGACTAACTGCATCAGGGACATTCCGGAGTTGTGAGAACAAAAGAACTAGCTCGAACCTATGTGTGGTGGAACTGCACAGATAAAGATACAGAGCAATACATCTTGACATGCAAGTTGTGCACGGAAGCCCGCATCTTGCCGGTCAAAGCGCCACTTCACCCGTGGGCCTGGCCTACATGACCGTGGCAGCGGGTGCACGTTCACTTGGCAGGTCCAGTCAAGTGACTTGGGTACATGGTTAATGTCGACGCACATTCGAAGTGGATGGAAGTGTTGAAAATGACCATCAATTTCAACACAAGCTACAATTTTATGTCTGCACGATGTTTGCTGTAGGTTCTACATTGTACAAGACAGCTCAGCCCTATGTGTGTTTCTCGACATGAATACTCACACCGGGACACCGCTGCAGCAGCAAGAGCAGGCATCACAATCAAATGTGCCAGCAAGTGACGATGAAACAGTGCAAGTATAGGCACAAGCTAACGGTGCAAGCAACGGTGGTGATTATTGATACGCGAAGAGACTACGACGACAGTCTGATCGGTCGTTAGGGGTTCTGATTGCGTGCATATGCTAGCAGTGTGCGACTAAGTGCGGGGGGGATGTGTTATATCAATGACGATGTGTGATAACGCCACGTACTGTTTCGCGCGCTGTACTTATCAGTCATCTCCCTCGCCACCCGAAGCGTTCTAAGCCTCTACGACGGCCTAGATGCGAGCCGCTTTTAGTTGTTCACTGGCAGTCAGGTTGCTGTCCGGTTACTTTGCTATGCAATGAAGGGATGCAGTTCTACCAGCTGGCTTGCTCAACGCAGCGTGTACCAAACGCAACCCTTTTCTTGCCTCAAGAAAGTGCTGCGTGAAACACAGGAAAACGAAAAAGAATGCTGATATGCATGCATCAGCTCGTGCACAATACATCCCATCCATCTCAAACGCGACCACTTGAAATTTTGTTTCTGTATAACTTCATGGCAGCGTTCAGGACACACAATCAAGGATGGCGATAGCGGTGTTGGAGAGAAGCAGGGACAGTGTCTGGTTCCCGCATCAGCCTAGCAGAAGGCAGCTCCACAGGACTGCTCATCGCGCATACACGGGTATTAACGCGATGACGTTAGGACCTCGTTTCGCAGAAATTCTGGTGTCGGCGTCAGCGTGGTTCGTTGTAAACAAAAGCTCAGCGTTATCTGTGGGCGTAGATCGTAGATGGATGCAAATAAAGAGGTTTACTCAAAATGGGACTCGAACCCAAGCCGTCTGCGTAGCAAGCAAGCGTTCTACCACAGGGCCCCGTCACTGCTTAGAACTGCTTTCGAAAAAAAAAAACCCTATAAGAATGCCAAATCATGCGAGGCGTCTCGTTAACGCATTTAATTTCGCGTAGAAGCGGAAGAATCGCCCTAGGCATCAACACATGTAAATTTCACAACGCCTAAGGACTGTAAAGGCCTACTTATTAAAAAGCGTTAACATATTTGGTCATCATGACCAGCAAAAGCATCGAAAGAGTGAGCAGTTACGTACGTTCTCGCGTGCGTTGACTCACGGAAGCGTAATGGGCACTTCGCCAATTCGCAAAAGGAAGAATTATGGCGTATGGGCACTTCTCAACTGCTCAACTCCTCAACAAGGTATTCTAGAATAGTTTTAGACGGAAAATGTTACTCACACACGTTCATCCCCTTGCGTCATGCTTGAAGTGTCGACCGAAAATCGAAGCGAGGCAGCCCATTGGGAATGCGATGAGAACAGGGCCCGATTACACTATCGCGTTGTACTCTTGAAGGCGAAGCTCAAGAGTCTTCCAACACTTTCATTTCGCCGCTACGCTCCGTATTATGGCGCTTATCAACTTGGCGGTCCGGGCGGCTCGATGTGCTCCTTCGGTACAGGGTGGAGACACTGCCTTTGTAAGCGCCATTTTGGTTCAAATGTTCCTGTTAGCTGCCATTGGCCTGGCATGCACCTATGGATCGCTTTCAGTGAAATGCACACTAAATTGGCTCAGTTAATCACTTCTGATAGTAGGGCTCGCACACATATTGTTAGTAACCACTAACACTAACTGTTAAAAACACTAATTATTAGGCACTAATTATTAAAAGCGAAGCATTTCATCACGATGCAAAGACATTTTGAGCGTGTCCGTCGGTCTATCCATCTAACTGGCCGCGTAGGTCTTAGGCAATCTCAACTTACTCAAAATTGACTTGCTCAGGTTAACTTAATACGCATTAGCTTAATCCAGCCTATTATGCATGGTCTTATTGTGAACATCAGTCATCCAACTGACTAGGCAATCTCAACTTATTCAGAACTGACTTATTCGGTATTGACCTAATTCAGATTGGCTTAATCTGCATTAATCCGAATTGGCTTAACGTGGTCATGCTCAGGCATACAAGTGGCTAGGCACTCTCAACTCACTCAAAATTCACTTGTCCGGCCTTTGCTTAATCCGGATTAGCTTAATCCGGCTTAATCCGCATGTACCCAACGTGTCAAAACTCAGTCATCTACTGGCTAGGCAATCTCAACTCACTCAAAATGCACTTGTTCAGCGTTTGCTTAATCCGGATTAGCTTAATCCAGCTTAATCCGCATGGACCCAACGTGGCTAAACAGTCATCCCTGGCTAGGCGAGCTCAACTCACTGAAAATGCACTTATACTGCATTTGCAAAATCCGGATTAGCTAAATCCGGCTTAATCCGCATGGACCCAACGTGTCCAAACTCAGTCATCTACTGGCTAGGCAATCTCAACTCACTCAAAATGCACTTGTTCAGCGTTTGCTTAATCCGGATTAGCGAAATCCGGCTTAATCCGCATGGGCCCAACGTGGCTAAACTCAGTCATCCCTGGCTAGGCGATCTCAACTCACTGAAAATGCACTTGTTCTGCATTTGTAAAATCGGGATTAGCTAAATCCGGCTTAATACGCATGGGCCCAACGTGGCCAAACTCAGTCATCCACTGGCTAGGCAATCTCAACTCACTAAAAATTCACTTGTTCGGCATTTGCTTAATGCGAATTAGCTTAATTCGGCCTAACCCACATGGTCTTACTGTGGCCATACTCGGTCATCCAAGAGCCCACGCAATCGCAACTTACTTAAAATTGACTTGTTCAACGTTAGCCTAATCCGGAATTACTGCCGGATTAGGTTGTCACTGGATTTCCTTCCATACAGAGTCAAAATTGAATATGCATTCTCAACTTAGTCAGAATTGACTTGTTCAGGAATATCCTAAACCGGATTAGCTTAATCAGAATGAACATAACCTATTCGGGTCTAATCTACCTCGTGGCTATGCGAGCTCGCCTTCCTCTGGATTAGCGTGATCCAACATAATACACACACTAATCCTGCCTAATCCCACCTAATAGGTATTGATCAGTTAGACTGGTATGACGATTATGACAGCAGTCTCTCATTGTCGTCAGAGAACTGATCTCAGTGACTTCAAAACAACGTGTTTGCAGCACCGTTCCCGCGCTAGCCACTGCTGTCCGCCTGACACTTATGAACCAAAATGGCTACCCGCGAAGAAATGGCGGCGCGGAGTCTGTCAAAAGGTGTCTCCACCCTGTAGCGGAAGAGCGCGCATCGAAGTACCCTAAGGCGGTCGAGGCACGCAAGTTTATTCTTAAAACTTCGGTGGCTCTACTCGTGCGCAACGAAAAAAAAATCAGGTACCGGAAACTGGTTATACAAATGTTTAGAACATAAGGTGCTGTCCATAATAGCCTGGGAATAGCATGGTTCTCCCGTTACCTGTATGGTATGAGTTGTTGTGATGTTGTAAAGACAGAATATCGCCAAAAATTGCAAGAAGTAGCTATATCGTAGCCAACTTGGGCCAAATGAAGTAAAATGAGGCAATTTAGCACTTGGCAATTAGCCAAAATGACGTAAAATTAGCCACGCACATGTGAAAACAACTGCACCGTTTTTATTTATGTCTCAAATTATTACGCCGAAGATGAAAATAAGTACAAAACGATTTACAAATACATATCCTCCTACCAAGGCACCAATTGATGGAGTTAGCAATAATTTTCTCAATGATGACGAAGTTTTCTGCGGTGTTGCAAAAATCGCACTCTTCAAGTTTATTGCTAAGACATTTTCTGAAGAGGACCAGAAGTAACAGTCATGTGGCGGCAGTAAAAATAAGCATGAAATGAATGTTCTCCAAATCAAAGATGCCGTTATAATGCATAAATTGTAGGCACTTTTGCAATCAATCTTGCGTGATGACAATGTACGAACTGGAAATTTCCAGAGCCCTTGACTACGACATTCCGGATAATGATATTTTGGTATTGGCACGCGAAATTTCAGATACTGTTATTGAAGTCCGATCACTCAATATGACTGAATAGCAATTCACACCTAATCCTAGGAAATCACACAAGCAATTCGACGGGTATGCGTTTCGTAAAGCAGATGAGTGCAGAACACCAGTAGCTGCGATGCCCCCCAGATACATCCACAGATGGTGTAGCTGCGTCAGTCGAGGACGAAGCGGTATTTCTTGGTGGCGTTGGCCGGAGAGGCGCACCAAATACGCGGTAACCAATGCGAGGGCATGATTGGCACGATGACGAGAGGGGCAGTGCAGGTGAAGCGACCGGCTGTAGGCGTAAGTGTAGGATTTCATGTACGCCACGCCTTTTCGTAATATTACAAAGATTTCTCATACGCCCGAGGACGAAGGCGCTCATCGTGAGTGGCAGCGAGAGTCGGCGCGAGAGCGCTTCATAGTCTCAAGAGCCTTTCACTGCGTAGAAATCGCCTTACGTCTATTTCTATTCCCTCAATATGCTAAATCAAAGCCGAACAATGGTACAGGTGAACCACCGTGTTCACTACTTTAATCAGTTGCGGTGCATTTTTACGGTTACCACCATTTACAGTTATTAACTGTACTAAACCGAAGATACTGCATACGGCTATAAAAAGCAGTTGTACTTTTGTAAAAAGACTTATGATAGTACATAACTGCGGCCTTTGCGACTATAAATCATAAAAATGAAAGTGCAAGTAATACTTCTAATACACTAATAGCGATGTTCTGAGGAACCCTGGATGCATCCTGCATCTCTAGAACACAAAATAAAAAAGAAAACGATCGGCAAAACATTAACCTACGGATCAACGACTTCTGAGGCTGCAGAGAAAACGCAATCATGACGTCATATTAAAAATAGTGGACCTCAATTGGAGAATTTTATGGGCTATTTTGGCACTGCTTATGTGCCATTGCTTGCAAGAGGTGTAGGACCTACAGGTCTAAAGGTCAACGCCTATGCGGCATACAATACATGTTTCCCCGAATCTCTTGATTGGTGCTGGCTATTCCTTCTTTACAGGCCCATAAAGTAACGTAAAGGTTTAAACCGCGATGTACATGGGACGGAAAGAGGAACACATACACACACACACAAGCGGAGGCCTTTCAAGTAGGCTTTATTTGCGGAAAGCAGGTGATTTTATAGTTCCTTGAAAATAACGAGAACAAGGAACTATCGCGATGATACGGGTGAAATCAGCAACAAGGATACGCGCGCATCACGTACAGGGCAGTGACCTGATGTGTCCGTTTAAGAAGTGAATTTCTTCCCTTGATAGCGATAGTGAGGGAGAGCTTACGCAGCTATCTCCCCGTTTTGCGATAAAATACGCCTCAACGATTTCTCTTTCGCTTCTGGAATGGGCCTTCGATAAGATTTTCGTCTTTTTCAGATGAGGCACACAGCTCTTGATATCACACCTCTTACAATGTAATGCGAGATTGCTGCCCGTGCCGGTACCCAAAGACATGTTGTGTTCGTGTGCTTGTTTCGCAACTTGTTCCCACACTGTTCCTTAACTATATTTATAATAGAATATAACAAAAACGAACCACAAGCATGTATGAAAGAGTTCAGTCAAGGTTGAGGCATAGCTTCAGACAGCCTGAGAATGCTTCAAAAAAAAAAAACATTTTAGCTAAATATGGGCTACACAAAGACAATACGTCCTCATTCTGAAATTCGAGGAACCACCTTTGTCACGGCGTCCGTGAATTATATATAGTTGGCTGACGCTGACTATAATTACATGAGCCTTGTGGTTCATGTCATTATAGTCAGTATGTAATTGTAGTACTTATATGCTTACTTAAAAACTTATCCGATCAATTTTCGTGCGTGTTCAACATGTCTGCATAAAGATTTCTACTACTACTTCAGATACATTACAGCGTACGGTCCTGTCGCGCTACGCCTTGAACGTGCGCGCATACTAGTCGAGCCTTCGTGGTTGGTTTGTGTGGTCGGTATACATTTACTTGAAACTTTGGGGCTCTTTCTGAGTTGTTATATTATAGCGATAGCAATTATATGGACACTATCGGCTGGTTTTCCGTCGGCGTCACCGCCGCCGTTGGCCGCCGCTGTCATCACCCGTATATGTATATGTATGTATATATATATATATATATATATATATATATATATATATTTATTTATTTATTTATTTATTTATTTATAAAAGCCTCAAAGAAAAATAATTCAGAAAAAGTTTTCTGACGCGCGGCATCGAACCAGGGACCTCTCGCTCTGGCAGCGCGCGGCTCTAACCGCTGATCCACGAAAGCGCAGGTCCTTCAACGTTCAAACGGCGAGCTATTTATATAAAGCGAGTTTTCAGCGTGCGAAAAGAAGACGCTTTTCAAACACAGAGAAGTAACAACTGTGACACTTGTTAGTTCGCGCTCACCTGTACCTGTGAATTCGTTTCGTGCGTCGTTTTTGTTTGAGCAGCGCGTTAAGTGTCGAGCTGTGAACGTTGTTAGTTCTCTCTCGTCCTGTGCGTGTTGTTTTCGTGCGTCATGTGTGCGTGAGCAGCGCGCTATGTGTTTCCACCTGCTTGTCATTCGTCGCTTGACATTCCAATTTGTTGCTATCGCATTCATTGCTTCGCCTTGTGGCGAAACTGTGACTTTTTTTTCTTACTCTTTACATTACGTCGCTTTTCCCTGTTCAGGGTGTAAAAGAGGCCTAAATAGCTCGCTTGTATTCTGGCACTTCGCATTGCGCAACACTTGCAATGGATCTAATTATTTCTGAAAATGCGCTTGCAGTAGCCTGTCAAGCGGTTCAAGCATGAATAAGGGAGATCTTACACGGGAACAAAACGTCTGGCTTGGGAACCCGGTGGGAAGCCAGGCACTAATGGCGTCTCCTCTGAAACAGAAGAACAAAATTCGGCAGGTCCCACTCATTCTGGGAGTCAAAGTCACGTCTATACCACATTTTTTATTGCTTTGAGTCAAGCGTTCAGACTCAGACCGACTCCTTCGTGCATCTTGAGTAGCTATAGGTATTTTGTGGACAGGCCGTAGCGAGGAATTTTTTTCAGAAGGGGGGAGGGGATCACTTGCGGAAGGCCTCAACTATTTTAAGAAAGCAGCCATTTTGAGGAAACTGTCTATATCAGGGAGCAATAACTTGGGCATGTGTGGGGGGATATACTAGGCGTCTCCCCTCACCCCTGACTACGGGATTGACCGTCGCCTCACGAGTCACCTCGAGTACACTACACACCCGAAAGGTATCTATGGTAAGAAGTAACGTCGGCACCCACGTTGCAGCACAGAAGTGGGATATATCGCAATGAACTACGTATACACATGTGCACATCATAACAAGCGGTTTCACCCGTATTCCTCGGAGTTGAGCAATGCTTGACCGTAGCTTGTTGAGTCATAGTTGTTAATGTGTAATGTTCATTACATTGTTAAAAAAGCCGGTAGCGAACACTGCAACCACAGTTAAAGCTACCGCGATATGACGCTATTACAGGGACTTTTTCGTAAGCACTTTCAAGAACTAGCGTAGCTCTGTGGTAGAATACATCACTTCCTCAAGAATGCTTGGGTTGAATTCTAGCTGTAGCCTTGATCTTCAATCGTTCCGTCCCTCCGATATTTCCTTCAACGACAACGCTGACGATGCTTGCCCCGCATTATCTGCGACACAAGCTCTACCTCTCGTTCGCGTTTTAGTTGATACGAACTGTGAATCACGTGCGGCTCATACACGCATTCCTTGGGCTTTGGTATATAGGTATGGGCCACACGTCACTGAAGGAGACGGTTTCATGAAGTACGCAACGAGCATCTCTGGCTATTGACCTAATGACCTGCTCATCATGTTCGTAATATGCTTATGCCCTCCCAGGCATTTATTGGTGTGTGTCATGGAAAGGAGACGACCACAAGAGCGCCAAGACGCAGGCGGGCTATATCGATAGATAGATAGATAGATAGATAGATAGATAGATAGATAGATAGATAGATAGATAGATAGATAGATAGATAGATAGATAGATAGATAGATAGATAGATAGATAGATAGATAGATAGATAGATAGATAGATAGATAGATAGATAGATAGATAGATAGAATCAGTCAAATAGCGTGCAGTTCGCTAAGAAATGCTTCGTTAATACACGTGTGTAACAAAACGTGAATACGAAATTTATTCAGAAAACCTAACTTTCGGAGTTTCTCTAGATGTGCAAAATTTGCCATGATACCTTGCATAGGAAGTGAGAACCCTCATGGTCGATTTAGCGCTATGTGTTAACGAAATCCGTCAGCACTGCGTTGGTTGATGCAGCGGCGTCAAGCAGCCGAGGACAACGTTCGAACGACCGACAGTGCCGACAGTGATAGTGCAACCCTCACTACATTAATGTAGCCCTTAAGAAATAAAACAGGGCGTAAACCGTCGCCGTCCTGAAAACGCGCTAAATATTTTAACGAGCCGGATTCAAGGAGCTAGGACAATAGCTGGCACTGGCATGTTCGTGTTGTTAGGGGAAAGACAGGCACCGGATGGACAATATACAGATTATTTACAACTTCGCATACATCCAGGACAGCCAAGCACGAGCCCCTTGCGCCAGTTTTACCCGAACGTTCTCATTGTCTTAATCATATTCGAGGGGTCTTCGATCAAGAGTACTACAGCTGGTGCAGTTACGTACTATAGCCGTTGCTGTTTCATATGCCTCCATAGAAGGCATGCACCCGTGGCCTAGTTGACAAAGCATCGGGCGTTGGCGCTACAGACCCATAGTTCGAATTTCTGTACAGTATTGTTTCAAGAGTTGCTGCTCAATTGTTTGCCTCAGAACCCCAGGTCTCCTCGGCCACATATTACCCGATGTCAACGCTACCATTGTCTGGCCTAATACGTGGCTGCGCACAGGCCGCATGCATTTGCTCGGATTCGGAGACGATTTGGCCAAGATCACGAGTTCCATTTCTGATACAATGAATTATTTACAGCTTACCCATCTTCTGGTTTCTCTGTGGTACCCTTTGCAGCCAATGAATGGCTCAATGTATCCGCAATGGTCCCAGCAGTTGGTAACAGGCCGCAACAGAAATAAGAGCTGGAAATACACCGCCGAGTATAAATTCAAGCTTTTTCGGGTGCACTATTCAACAAACAGGGAACACAGCCCGCGTATTGAAAGCTGAGAGAATTATTCATAGACAAGCTGAATACAACTCGTTTCTACGCACACATGTGAATACACCTCAGAAGAAGCAGCCGCCTCTCGTGAAATTTTACCTCTGTTGAGCCACGACCATTACAATGGCTATTAGCCCTCTGCGACAGCTCGCTCCCCCCGTATTAACAAAAGCTACCAATGCAGTCGCGCAAAATACCTGCTAGGTGCTTCGATGAGCCGGCTTCATAACAACTGCAAGCGCATGAAGGAGCAGGTGAGGCGTAGCTCAGCGTCCGTCCGATGATGATGATGATGATGATTCCTGGAATAATGGCACAACCCACTACGGGGGGATCGGCCACGACACGTGCGGCAGTAGAATTTGCGAAAAAGAAAAAGAGTGCAAAAGAAAAGAAAGAAAAGAAAAGAAAAAAAAAACTGAAGAGGGGGGGAGGATATGTCAAAGAGATAATTTATAGGTAACCGAAATATTTGTCATAATTTTGGTGTCGTTTTTTTTTTTCCATGCTACCTAAACTAATGTCCAATAACTGAAATAATCCGAAAGTTGCCTTTGACCCTGAGGTTGTTGTTGTTGTTGTTTTCCTCCAAATATGGCTCATACCCATGGAGGGGATTGGCCAAGTAGAAGGTGAATTTGCTCGATCCTTACTGTATTGTTTTATTCCTAGGTGCGCTAGTTAGTTAATTATTGATTAAAGTACCAATTGCCGGTAATGAAATATATAATGCACACAGAATTTAGCAAGAGAATCGTTTAGTCGCAGTGATGTACTCCTGAACGGCAATTAAAACCTCCCTGTGACTGTACCCCAGAGTAGTGGCTCCAAAAGAAAGAAGAACAGGTTCCGATAACTGCAGGCCCAGTTTTCGAAGAGGTGGTATTAGTATACTTTTTCTGAATGTATTAAATCGGCGACAAGATAATAAAAAATGACCAATCGTTTCCTCCTCATTACAGAAAAGGCACATAGGGGAATTGGCTAGACTTGCTCTATGGAGGAGGTAGAGCCCAATTGCTGTGAGCGAAGCGTATCTTCTTCTTCCTCTTCTTCATGACCTCCGCACATGGCACACACCCAATGGAGGGGATTGGCCGAGTATAAGGTGAACGTCTTGCTGTATTTTCTGCATTGTCTAATTTCTAGAAGAGTTCGCCGATTTCACAAGCGGCGGCTGGCTTGCTTCCTTGCTAGACACTTGAATTTTGGCTCTTATCCACTACGGGGGATTGCCCGTGAAGCCTGCTGCTAATGTAAGGAGGGATGGATGGATGGATGAATAACTTTATCGAGGCAGCGGGACGCTCCCGCGTCGAGAGAGAGAGGGAAATTTTTCAATGCAGGCGAACGATGAGGAACTAATCGGTTGTCTAGGGGTTTATAAAAAAATTGAGCAATGATTAGTTTACGTGCGATTAAAAACAACAATAGAACAATAACATGGAAAATACACAAGTGATTGGAATTACGAAGCATTAATCTTGTATTGGAAATAAGTTAACAAGAAATTTCTTCTTTCACTTCTTTAGCGCACTGAGGGACAAGGACGAAAAGCGACGCGCTTGTGCTCGCGCCGCTGTTCGTTCTTGTCCCTCAGTGCGCTAATGAAGTGAAAGATGAATAACCAACATGCCCAAGCATACGTTCTTTCAAGAAATTTGCTCTTTCGTCACAAAGAAATTCGCATACGGCTAAGCAGACCTTCCTATTCCTATGGTCCAGAGAAACCGCCTCATCGGAAAGGGTATTCTCAGAGATAACAGCTGATTTTATGATGACGGTCATGACTTTTGAAACTAAGGCCTATACCCATAGATTGCCGAGAAAAGGACTAGTGTGAGTACATCAATAAACTATGTTTTATATACGTCTAAATATTGTTGAGGAAGTGGAAGCAAGCCAAAATAGTTAACTTGAAACGTGTGATTTCACCCGTACGTGAACTGCAGTACTAACGCAGAACGCGAGACATAAAGGTGTCCTTAACCACTCGTGCATGTAATCATGGAATGACATCGGTATCGTAGTTCATTGCTTCATTGATCTCTGCCACAAAAATTTCTCGCATTTGTCAAGAACGAGGGGAGTTACAGAGATTTGACACATGCTTGAAGCTCTGACTCTCTGCTCTCTTCCCGAACAGCCCGCTGCAGTCTACGCAAGCATTCATCGCACGGAGGAAAGATGCTACGTTTGCGCGCCTCAAGACCTTAAGCGCACGCGATAAAACACGAGCTCACTCGCTGTGATTTCTAAATGCGCTGGCATAGCTATTGTGTAATGCTAGCGCATTACGAAGCACTGCACTGGCACGTGGCACCACCCCGTGGCAAGAATCGCATCTAATCGAAACGTCGTTCTTGATTGGATGCGGTCCGTTGGCTAATAATATCACGCCATCTGCTGTTCGACGGTAAACATCAGGCGCTAGCAGCCGTGATGAGACTGCGCACAGGCATGCATTTGAGAAGAGTGGGCATGAGAAAACGGCAGCTTCGCGTTCTGCTTCTGAACTATTCCTGTGACTCACTAATGCAAGATTTGTCTGAGTTGTTCATTCCAGCACCTGCTTTCCGTAGGATGTTTTTAAATGCCAAGCATTTCTTGGCGAACTTCAGCGACTTTGAGCGTATCTATCTATCTATCTATCTATCTATCTATCTATCTATCTATCTATCTATCTATCTATCTATCTATCTATCTATCTATCTATCTATCTATCTATCTATCTATCTATCTATCTATCTATCTATCTATCTATCTATCTATCTATCTATCTATCTAGCCACCTACGACTTTGTGCTCTCCTGGCCGTATCGTTAATGCGATTTATGCCAAAATTGGTATGGCACAACATGACTGTATGGCGAACATGAATGACTGGTCATATCATGAAAATAATGAATAACTTGTCATGAAAAGTATGATTTACACTCCATGGCCGTAGTGCTCCTGAGGCCGTTTTCTTAACTTGGTATATCCAACAATTGGTACGATGAGACATTTCTGCATGACCAACATAAATAACAGGTGGTAATATGAAAATCATGACCTGCATGTAATGTACAACATGATTTACATGCCACGCTCATGGCGTGCTGACGGCCGTTTCGCTAGCTTGATGTACACCAAATTTGGTATTGCGTGGCGTGACTGTATGACGAACATAAATGCCAAGGGGTAATATGAAAACCATGACATGTCATGTGCAACATGACTTGCATGCCATACTCATGGCACTATCGTGGCCGTTTCGCTAGCTTGATATACACCAAATTAGGTATTGAGTGACGTGACCGTATGACGAGCATAAATGACAAGTGATGATATGGAAATCATGACATGTCATGTGCAACATGACTTGCATGCCACGCTCATGGCGCTCTCGTGGCCGTCTAGCTAGCTTGATATACACCAAATTTGGTATTGCGTGACGTGACTCTATGAAGAACATAAATGATAAGTGGTAATAGGGAAACCACGACTTTTCATGTGCAACATTACTTGCAGGCCGCGCTAATGGCGCGCTCGCGGCCGTTTCGCTAGCTTGATATACACCAGTTTGTATTGCGGGATGTGACTGTATATCGAACATAAATGCAGGTGGTAACATGAATATCTTGGCATGCATCCCAACAAACCACACCATCTCCCTTGGATCTCCCGAAATGACCCGAATGTGGAGCTCCCAAATTTATGTTTCTTAAAAATTGGCAAAACGTGTTTTCTGGATATAAACAAACAACTAAAAAGTTACTGGGCACCAAAAAGAGCCTCAGAAAGTCATTGCGGGACGAACGATTTTCATAAAAACGCCATCAAAACAAAACAGCCCGCACTGATCCCCCCAAATGCCCTTGAGGGAGCAAAACACTTGTGTGAAAAAAAAAAAAACTGTAAAGAAAAGCCGCGCACGCGCACTTGCTGTTGGCTTCGCGCATGCGCGCTTTGTGACGCGCTCGGTCTTCTTGTCTGCCGTCTTTGTGCAGCCGTGGTTTTTCATTGGGTTTCTGTGCTCCATTGCGTTCTCTGTGGATTCGTGTGGTATTCCGCATGTCGTCGTCAAAATTACAGGATTTTTGTGGATTTGCATCGCTACAGAAGGTATGTACGACCATCTCGATGCGACGAAGTTGCAATCGGATATTTGTGTTGTGCGTGAAAGTGGTGTAAGTTCAATAGTGCGTGCGAGCGCGAAGTTCTGAGTTCACGGCTGCTGTCTTTGTTTCCTTTCCACCAGGATGATCGCACGAAAACGCGGGCGCGACGAAAACCTAAGAACCTGTTTGAGATGATTCGTGGCATAATTCGCTTGTTTTAGACAGTAGCAATGGAAAAATTTTGCCTTGTCTTGAGCTTTGCTCCGAAACAGTACATGTTTTCCACACGTGCTAATAAGATTCTTCTCGCATCTCGTGTATTTTTGGCATGCGAGAAAGCTTAACATTGTAAACTAGAAGAACTATAATGATAGCCTTCATATCTTGGTTTCTGCTTACACGCATGTGCGAGTATAAGCAATAATGCCGACTTCATGCTCTGACTAAAGATACAGGAATTATTCCGTCTTTTCCGTCTTTTACGCACAATTCATGATGTCCTCAGGCTGTTCACATGCATGACGCCACGAAGAAATAACCTCTGGATTGTTCCATATATGAGGGTAGTGAATTCTCCTACTTCGCTTTGCCTCCTTGCCTTGCGTCGCTATCGTGTGCGATCAACTGATTTCACTTCGTTTTGTGTGTTCTTGGCTGCTCAAGAGGGGAAAGCAGCATGTAGTCGAACAGCACAAAATAACTGATAGGCTCAAGGTTTAGTGCTGATATTTTCCACGTGTTATATACGGAAATAACTCGCGAGGAAGAGATAGCGTCTGTACGAAGGGTAATGAAGGCGAGAAAAAAAAGACACTCTCTGCTTTGAACTCGTAGTGGATTATGGGCCCATTAAATTAAGGCAATTCAGCCGACAAAACTGTCCCAAAGTGTTTTGAGTTTGGCCCAGGGCATTTGCACCGAATGTTTAACTATTCATGTAATAAATTTATTATACTTGTTCATGCGCTTAGAGAAAGGTATATATGGGCTGCTTAACTCGAAAAACAATTTTTATGAGCGGTAAAAGTGCACTGGATACGATCACACAACGAAGGAACACACACGCAGACACATGGCGCTACTTTCAACAGTTTGTTATGTGATCCCCATAGGTGTGCGCACGGGGGGGTGGGCAGGAGACGCTTCCCCCTTGAGTCACCTAAGAGGGGGGGGGGGGGGCGTAAAGTCTGCCCCATACCTTGCCATAATAGGGAGAGAGGCCGGAACGAACCTCCCCCCCCCCCCCCCTGAAGGGGAACCCTGCCCCCGCTTATCGTGATCCTTACACCACTTATATAGCACATCAGCTGCGCAGAATAACAAAATATCAATAGGCAACATCAGGAACACCACGAAAATCACATTCATTTTCTGTCAGCGCGATAGACGGCTTTTCAATTTCCATTGCTCATATAGTCTCGCGTGTAAGTTGATTCCTGATTCTCCCCACAATTATGCACGTGTTGAACAAAGAACTTCTTACAATGCATTGCTAGGAATCCACCTGCCACGTTTCTAGTATTGTAATGGTGTTCACGCAGCCGATCACTCAGTCAGCGAGTGTGTTGGCTGCCGCTATCTTGTGGTCGCAGCTAGTCGCAGCCACGGTGGACAAATCGGTCGCAGCCTGAATGACCGGCTGCGTGAAGACCATTACAATGCTGGAAACGTGGCAGATGGTTTCCTAGAAATGCATTGTAAGAATTGCGGTTGCCTTCCTTTGTTCAACACGTGCAGAATTGTGGGAAGAAATAGGAATCAGCTTACACGCGGGATTATAGAAGCGGGGGAGCAGGAAAGGACGGGTGACAAGCGCATTAGCATGGCCGTCTTTCGCGCTGACACAAAAGGAATTTGATTTTCTCGGTGTCCGTCATGTTGCGTAGTAATGTTCTGTTACTTCTGCGCAACAGACGTGCTCATCTTTTGCTATATAAGTAATGATGGGATCACAAAATAAACTGTGGAAAGAAGCGCTGTATATGTGTGCGCGTGCGTTCCTTCGTTGTGTGATCGTCTCAAGGGTGCTTTTATCGTTCAAAGAAACGGACTACCAACGTGCCCAGATTTCCACCGTGGTCGGAAATTAACCCATTTTCAGAAGCTGACTCTCCATGTATGCTTCTGCGAAATATGCGCTATGTGATGACATTGTGTATGATGTACCAACAAACCCACTTTGCAACAACAGCAATGACCCATATTGATTTTGTGAAATATGACACAAAAATAATGCAAACTGCTTAAGAGTCAACATTCATAACTTATGTTCTAGTCTCGCATTGTTGTGCATCTTAATAATTAGTAAGAACTACCATCATACCGTGCTAGTCAAGCAGCGCACTCAAAAGAACGAAGAAGAAAAAGGTAAGAAAAACTCTTCACTCGCTGCATTTGCTACGACTATCGTGGTTTTTTTTTTTTTGTGTGTCTCTCTATTGAGGTTAGGCTGTGGTACACAATTAAAAGGAAGTGACATTTGATGTCAAGTTTTAGAACACTGTTTTAAAAAAAAATGTGCTTAGGCTGCAATTACTTTACGTAAGCTGTACTCATTCTCTTGTATATTCGTTTTGTATATGTGGCAGGCGGCACATGAGTTTCGAGGACAGGGCGCACGCGGAAGGGTACACACAGTGTTAACAATGCTGTAGGTGTCTCAAGATTGTGTTCTGTGGTTCTTCTTTCTTTCAGATATTTAAAAACAGAACAAGATGAGAAAACCTTGCAGTGAAGATTCTTCTATTTGGGCTAGATTGCACAAGATCAGCTGAAAATGAATCATTTCTGTATTTACAGTTATTTATGCCAATCGTCAAGGCCCTGGGCATTTATTAAAATGTATATTCTTGCAATGAGTGTATAATCAGTTTTATAAGTAAACCTCGTTTACTTAGCACAAATGTCACAAACACACATTACTACAACGAAGCGCATTTTTTGTGCGCAGCATTTACATGTGTAAGTGCACCTGCAAACCAAATTTTGTGTACTTAAATCCAGTGGTGTAGCCAAATGCAGGAGTGCTACGGTGCATTGTATTCACCGGTGTGCCACTTCCGCCCATGCCCATGGCTACACCACTGGATTTAGGTGCATGAAATTTTGCGGGCATGTGCATTTAGATGTCTAGATGCCACACACAAAAAACCGCTTCGTCATTATGAATAGAAACCGAGATAATAATGAGAAACCCTTATTTCGAGGTCTCTGGGATGACACCAAAGTTGGAAATTGCTGGTTGCTAAAGCGTACTCGGGACGTTTTTCGGCGCTGTAGGGTTTTTTCTGGGAAGTAGTATATGTCCCACCAAAACTTTTTTGGGACATTTTCCGGGAGGTTGGTGGTTTGTTGGGATGTCATCTACAATGCCATTTACATGCCACGGGCACGCTCACGGTGCGCTTGCGTCCAGTTCGCTACCTTGATATACACCAAAATTAATATTGTACGACGTGAATGTATGACGAACATAAATGACAGATCCTAACAAGTAAATCATGGCATGCATATTATGTACAGCATTATTTGCTCCTTGCTGGCTGATTCGCATTGCATCGATTCCCACAGTGCATGGGATCTGCCGGTTTTTTTTTTTTCAACAAGCCCTGTGGCTGGTTCCATGACCCGTTTATAAATGGAGGGAAATATACGCATTTTTTTGCCGTAAGAGACGTCAGTTGGGAGGAGGAGGCCCGATTTTCCCCTACTTCTAGGCAGTGAGGAAGAAGAATGGATGAAGAGAGAGAGAGACTGGAACATCGTCGCCCGACCATTCTCTACAGATGGTTAACTAGCGAATTTGAAGAGTGAGTCCTCGTGTTGATCGCTGGGTTAATCGCGACGCTTAAATAAGCTGTGTTCCTTAATTGGTTACGTGTGACCAGAAATTTTAATTCGTGTTTGTCGGTCGTGTTTTCGTTTCATTTTTAGATGACCAGCGGTGAGTAGTATGATATGCTAAACTTCATTCAGTGCCTGACCATCAACCCTCAGGTTGACCAAGGCGGCTCCCCGTTGGGACAGTAAGGTTTTAACCTTAGTTCAATTTGCTGATTTCTGCGGCACATACGTTTTCTTGCCCGTGTACAACCTCTTCGTTTTTATTGAACGAAGGGTAAGTATTGGGACATCACTTTTCGCCCGCGGACGAATTCCTCAAATGAAGAAATACTGGTGCAGGCACCAGTGTGGCGGAATGGCCGTCTCCATTCAATTCCAATTCCATTCCGGGGAATTAGAACTTACCGCGATTCCATTCCTTTCAATTCCTAGGAATGAAAAAAAATCGCAGCATATCCACGGAGTGAATGATGATGAGTGGGCGAAGCTCCGGAGGTTCTTCGGCAAGCCGTGAATCTTCCGTGAAATTCGCCCAGTACATCATCAAAGACGTGACAAACACTGTGTGTATATATACAAGAAATTTATATTTTATTCGTGAGCCGTGATTTTCCGTTTTGTTTTCGTTTCTCCGTTGGTCGTGGTTACCGTTTACATAATCCGTGGCTTCCGTTCTCCCTTCATTATAACGGCTTTATGGTCGGTGAAATGGAGGGAGAGCGGTTCCTGGACGGGTCGTAGTCGAAAGTTTGCAAAGACGAGATCGATGCAGGGTCCTCGGATGGTGGTTGGTTGCATGTGATCAAACGATATCCATGTGAGACCATATCGCGATGCCATGTGTTCTATGGCATCGCGATCGTCATCGTCATCAGCGTCATCGTTATGACGCATAGTCAGTACATTCCATGTACCCACATTCCATGTGCTGTGCCGTGATGGCAGCGTCATCGTCATCGCACTGGGGTGTCTACGACGACGACAACTACAACGCAGGACGACGCCGGACGACGCCGGACTAGCCTACGCCCTAAGGAGCTTCGCCCCTAAAACTTAGCCCGTTCCCACTCCGGGAATGGCCAGGGAGTTCAATTCTACTCCTGTAATTCCTCAACGTAGGAAAGGCATCTTGATAGTTTCATCGAGTAAAGAATGAACGAACCATAAAGCTGATGTCATCAGCTGCATTAAGAACTACAAAAGTACTCAAAACACACCACCAAGGTCGAGTAGTAGTAGCTTGGTGACATATCTCATGCAGTACAACCACCCCTACTAATTCCCATAGGGGCAGCTCTTCCGCTACCTATAGCATTTGCATGGTCAGCATGTTTGTACGAATGGTGATGTTTTAATATTGTTTAAGCTTAAATGTGTGAATGCAAAAACAACGACATAGAAGACTAAGCAGTTTTGCCACGCGTCTAGAGCGGTCGTGAATATGGAGAAAACTAAGCTTTGGTTAATGGGGAACAAAACCCTCTAGATTTATCGAGGGAAAAAAATTACGAAGCGTTAGGAGAGGTATGCCACCGCCGTAGTTCCGCACGACGGATACCAACGGCATAGAACCGCGGTTACGCGAAAAATAGAGACAAACTTCGAGCAACACAATCAATTTTAATAATAATATCTGGGGTTCTACGTCCCAAAACCACGATATGATTCTGAGACGCTGTAGTGGAGGGCTCCGGTAATTTTGACCATCTGGTGGTCTTTAACGTGCACTGACACCACACAGTACACGGGCCTCTACCATTTCGCCTCCATCGAAATGCGACCGCCACGGCCGGGATTGAACCCTCGACCTTCGGGTCAGCAGCCGAGTGCCGTAAACACTGTTCCACCGAGGCGGACAAGGACAGAATTGCAGTAGGCGCGTTCCTCATAAATGTACCGTGCTTATAATCAGCCAAATCATTTTAAAAATACTGCTTTATTGGTAAATTCAAGGCTCTTACTTACCAATGTTTGAGGTTTGAAAAACAGCACGTAGACGAAAACGTGCCCTATTTTCGGAAAACGACGCAATTCCATTCCCATTCCATTCCGTGCAAAAAGCGCTTAATTCCATTCCCATTGCATTCCTCCAAGCGTTGTCCCCATTCCATTCCCATTCCATTCCGGGGTCGCGAAAATGTGCAATGACTCCGGAGTCATTCCAATTCCGGAGTGGCAACTCCGCAACACTGGCAGGCACCCACGGGGGGCCTGTATTCGTTGGTACTTCCTACGCCACATGTCTCTGGCCCTGCGTATGATGCTCTGCAGGCATTGCGTAGGAAATCTTACTCACGTGAGGAAAGGTGGCCAGTTTTCGCTAATTCCTGAGGGCAGGTGGCGGCCGAAGAAACGCCTTGGCTTCTTGGCTACATTATGGCTCCTTTGTTCCTCTCTCTATTTGAGCCCCATTATTGTTATCCCCTGACACCACAGACGCGAGTGTTACAGAACGTTTTCTCAGAACCAAATGGTGCTTCTAGCTCCCAAAATTGAATTGAGCACTTGCATTACGCACAGCACGAACTTTCTTTAAGAATAGCTCAGTTGCATAAGCATGAATAAAGGTGACTAGTGTTCCAGTTGCCCACGGCTAGAACCAACAGCGGAGCTAGTGTTCTTCCTAGCTAAGTTTCGCTAGTAATGTCACGCTTTTCTCGAGATCCTAGCTAAGTATGGCTAGACTTGGCTAAACATGTCCCGTGACATGTGTAGCCGAGTGTCTTCGTGTTTGCGCTTGGCTACATGTGTGGCCAAGTGTTTGCGTGTAACCAAGTGCTGCGTGTTTTTATTCACGTGACTGAATGCTACGTAAATTTTAGTCACTTGACTGCATGTACCGGCATGTTTCTCGCTTCTTAGCCACGTGACTAGTAGTTACGTGATGTTACGTGATATTTGTTCCGTGACTGGTTGTCGCAAGATGCTACTGGATATTAACTCCATTGCGTTAAAGAGCTCGATTATCAGATATTCCGGTGTCGGCGTAGGTGTCGTTGGGTGTGAGCGAAAAATCATCATCTTGTGCATGACCGCAAAATCGAGAAGGTTGGAAATATAATAAATAACAAAAATCTCCAGTTCGAGATAGAATACCACGGAAATCGTCGGCGCGGCAAGCATGTGTTCTACCACACAGTCACACATTGCATCGAACTGCCTCGGAAAAAACACCATATGAATATTGTGTAGTTGAAGGATACCCTGCAGATAAATCTCATATGACACATCTGACAGATATCCAAAGATCTCGTATCATCATACGAGAACACATATGATGCATATGTGTTCATACGAGAGTACTGGATATATGGTATGTGTGTCATATCAGAATTTTCGATACGACAGTCTCCTTAACGCATGTCGTATTGCGTGGCGTAAGTGTACAATCCCTCCTGGCGTTGAAACATGCCGATTGCGCAACGAGTGGGTGCAGTAAAGCCTACCTACTACAAAGCCCGCAAACATACTTAAGCATCCTCAGCAGCGAAAGTATCAACAGAATGAGAGGCTGCGTAGAGAGAGAGAGAGAAAAGCAAAGGAAAGGCAAGTAGGTTAACCAGGTTGGTCCCGGTTGGCTACCCTACACGGGTTAAGGGGGGAAAGGGGAGGAAAAGAACAAAATAAGGAAGGAAAGAGATGACAGGTAATACGCTTGCACACATAGCAGCATGCGCGGCGCATGCCCGGAAGGTCATGAAAATGCGAACTGTCACAGAGTACGGGTGACTTCGACTGTCGTAGACGAAGTAGGCTGCAGTCCATGATGTTAAAGAAGGTTTGCAAGGACTGGCTCCAAGGTATCCAGAACTTGTAGTGCACTTCGAGCTGTTGGGGTTGTCAATACGATGAGGAGTGTACGCATTCTGCTTATCAGTGACCTCTGCGCAGGTTCGCGTGTTGCCTTACGGACGCCTAGTGGGCCCTTCGCTGATTCGCAAAAGCAAAGATTATGGCGCGATGGGCGCTTAAATGTGCTTCGAGTAGGAATCGCAGGATAGTTTGAAACGAGCAATGTTACGCGCACACTCGTTCGTTTATTTAAGGCACGGTCGAGGCATCCAACGAGAATCGAAGCGAGGCTACCAATTGGAAGACGATGCGCATGGCGCCCGATAATGCTATCAGCTTTCCACTCTTGAAGGTGTAGCTCAAGTGTCATCCAAGTTTTTTAGTGATGTAACAGACTTGCCCATGGATGGATGGATGCAAAACTTTATTGCGAGTCCTGAGGTGCACGACTCAACGCGCGGCGGGCCGCTCCCACGTTAAAATTATTGTATTCCATGCGGGACAGTTCGGCTCATGCGTTGAGGGAGCCAAGCAGAAGTTGAAGAGGATAAATCGAGCGCGTCCTCGATCATGATGATGATGCTTCCCGTTCACACCATCACGCGCAATGAAAAGCTCATTCAGCTTCGCGCATAAAACTGCACGTTTATAATCTGCCAGTGTAATAGGCCTCGCGCACTAGAACAAAAGAAAAGGACGGTGGATACCTTGCTTGGAACAGAGGAAACTGTTGCATGGTGCTTAATTTTGCGGATCCCCTATTGCTGAAACAGGCTTTGAACCACATAATTGGAAGACAAAATGACAATCGAAAGCGTTTCGCACGTAGTGCGCTGTGCACAAATTTACATTAAATATCTGTCATCCGACGAACCGCTTGTCATTTTAGGTGTCAAGTGCAAACCGCGACCCTGGAATACTAACTGCTCGGATTTCGTCACTACGCCAGAAATTATTCCGAAAGGGACTACAGCTTTTACCTCAATCCCGGCAACTAGGATTCCGTATATTGATGCCGTATACTTTATTTTTATGTCGTAATGTAACCATTTTAAGGAAAGTCTTGCTAGACTCGTGAATACTCATTTTTGCAAGACCGCAAGGCGCCTTCGTATACAGCAAGTAAATAGGCGGCTACGAGAGCACACCGACGTAGGAGATTAGAGACAGACAGACAGACAGACAGACAGACAGACAGACAGACAGACAGACAGACAGACAGACAGACAGACAGACAGACAGACAGACAGACAGACAGACAGATAGATAGATAGATAGATAGATAGATAGATAGATAGATAGATAGATAGATAGATAGATAGATAGATAGATAGATAGATAGATAGATAGATAGATAGATAGATAGATAGATAGATAGATAGATAGATAGATAGATAGATAGATAGATAGATAGATAGATAGATATTTTTTTCGTGAGCGACGCTCGTAGTCTCCTAGTGGATATGTGCCACGGAACTATGATAGGTCCCAGAACTCAACACTGCTCCACAAAAACTCAAGTCCGCTTACTGAAGTATGAGCCACTGGCAGATAAAGAAAGACAGAAATAAACAATCAGGAAATCATCATCAACAGTAGAGAACGAAACAGAGAAAAAAAATAAATGAAGAATAGAGCCAGAACAGAGAGGAAATGATAAAAAATGTCAGGGAGGCCTTGTGGAACAGATTTGGTTGAAAGAGCAAGAATAAATTATGTGTGACCTACTGTGTACCGATGCAGAGCATGCCTAGCAATGCGATGCCACCGGAACTGTTTAACCACCCTTCACGACGTTAAATCAGTGAATCTGCCTAAAAATTGTTTCGTATTCGCCGGACAGAAACAATCTGCCGGAGAGCACATAACGTAGATCTCAGTAATTGCCCTCTTTAGCAACATTTCGTGTTCGACAATATGAAATTCTTAAGCCACTTTTTTCTATGATCGTGTTATACTGTTTTCGTTGGGCCGTCCCTAAGAAGCTCACGAACGCTGGTAAGAACATTAAAGACACCATGCCCATCGAGCCCGAAAAGGACGTTCCGGAGACGGCCGCTACCAATAATAAACGTAAACGCTTACGTCAGGAGGGAGCATTGCGCAATGCTAAAGAAAGCAAGAATGAAACAAAAAAAAAAAGAAAAAGAAAAAAAAATATCCCTCGTTCACTCAAGTAAGACGACTGGACAGCGAAAGGCATCTTTTTTTTTTCTTCCCAATCGAGGTATTCAACATCCCCGGCGCCATCCAATGTATTTCGTTAAGTAACGTGGGTTTCTTACAGCTTCAGCGAACGGAGGCACCGCAAGTTTTCTGCACTTCAGGATTTATTATACCCTGCCTCCGTAAATGAGCCCACCTTTGACAAAGCGCGTGTGACGAGGCATTTAAGGCTATCGCCTTAAAACAGTACGGCAGGTACGCTTACGCCAAGCTTTGCTTGCGCCTATTTCCCACGTATGGGAAGCACTACCGAGCTTCCTTGTTTGTTCACAGACACATTCAATGAATGGAGAGCATCTGAGCTCGACATGTTTAATTCACGAATAGTCGGCTCCATCTCGGCACGGTACATACGAGTCGCCTTTCAGAAAGAAACAAAACTGTCTGATGACGTCGAACGGACGATCGCCGCATTGGTTGCCGATGCCCACATTGTGCACGTTGTAGAGGAGCCATGCCGTACGTGCGCGCAATTCTCCGAATGTCCGTGTCGCGTAGACGAACTGCGAGTGACGAGATATGATAGTTTGTGTTAGTCGGTCACCTTGAGTAATGTAATGTATAGGTGCGGCAGAGGAGTGGCGGTGAAAGAAGCAGGCACACATACAATGCACGACTCTCGACTACCTGCTTTGCTATTTGTATGAACCAATAAATGTGCGCCAATCGAGCGGAATCAATAAATGCAAAAATGGACACTGACTGCAGCTAATGCAGACGCGAACACGTCTCGCAAGGCTTGATCAAAACACCCACTGAAACAGTTGAGCAAGAATTGTTGCTGCAAGCTAGTCGGTTGACATGAAAGGAATACATATTACCGCGAACTAGAAAACACAAAATATTACAAATAATCCACCTTTCTGCTTCCTCCTAATTTATTGTGAAATTTTGCTTTGCTGGTTAGCACCAGTATGTATCCTCATGCGCCAGTTGAAGCAATAAACCATGCAGCTGTATCTATTTCTCACATAGCGGCACATGAGACCTGCACGCGCTCCATTCTTTTACTTCGCAATTTATGAAGCATCCATTATCTTTTTTTGTATACCTACAACAGGCATTATACAACAGCGGCATATTTTGAAAAGGGGGGCGTGGATACACAATTTCGCTCAAGAATTCCCAATTAATCGGTGAACAGAATTGTAACTTCGCTGTTATCTTACTATGCGGTTAATATATTGCCGCCTTGAATAAAAAGGTTATTTTGCTTGAGTGTAGACTGCCATGGATAACGTTACGAAGGCTGGTTAAAAATTGTTCGCGATGCTGATTGGAACGTGCGTTCGTCCGGACTCTCTATTTCGGAATTTTCTTCAATCAATATTTTCAATGGCCACACGCCGACCCCTTGGCAGCGCTCTTCCTCTGGCTGCCATCTCAACACGGCTGACGCCTTCGCCCTGGAAGTTATAATATAACGTAATTGTTGCGGTTGTACGTCCTAAGACCACGGTAATATTATTACGCTCACCGTACCGGAGGGCTCCCGAAATTTAGACCACCTGGAGCTGTACAACGTGCACGTGAATCGAAGTACACGGCCCTCAAAAATTTTCGCCTCCACCGTAAATGGGGCCACAATGCTCTTTCTAGCTGACCATGAGGGCTATCATGTGTGTACTAAGCTGATGGCTTTTTTGATAATAAAGGAACTAAAGTGCGAACCACTTACATGCCGCTAATAGTGAAGTGAAGGACGAGTGTTCCATAGAGTGTCCCACACTCACGGTTATGGCTGCGTGTGGCACTCACTGACACTCCAAGGTTTGCATGCAGAAAAATCTTCGATAAGGTATACCAGTGGATAGCTGCTGGCGCAGATCAAATTATAAGGCATCGGGCGCGTTATCCGGAGGTAGTAGGTTTGGTCCTTGCCAGCGGCAAGTTGTTTGTTTTATCCACTCCTTTCTTCACATTTAACTCATAATTACTGGAATATATTTAAAACTGTACAATTGACGTCCCCTATATCTTCCCTGCCTTCATTATCTGTTAGTTTTCATTAGAGTTGTATGATAAAAAAACGAACCCATTGCATTCTGTCCCTTCGCTCATTCAAAGCGAAGTCGATCACACGTGATTCGATACGCCCAACACAATTGCGAGAGTGTCCGCCTCGGTGGATCAGTGGCTAAAGTGCCGTGCTGCTGACCCGAAGGTCACGGGTTCGATCGCGGCTGCGGTGGTCGAATTTCAAGGGAGGCGTAATGTTAGAGGCCCGTGTACTGTGCGGTGCTAGTGCACGTTAAAGAACACCTGATTGTTAAAATTTTCAGGAACCCTCCACTACGGCGTCTCTGATAAATCGTGGCTTTGGGACGTAAAACCCCAGATATTATTATATTACAACCGGGAGAAGCCTTCTGTTGTATTTTTTTTCTCCTACACAATGCTTAACTAAGTTGGCATAGCAGGGGCCTACAAAAAGGCGAGAGAGACCCCGCTAAACTACTGACCTTGAGAGCCAATGTATTGCTCAGCTCGCCCATTGTAAGGACTTTCGCCGAATTAGAAATAATCCCGTACGTGAACATCGGACCGCCGAGGTATTCCGCGGTGCTGCCAGTGACATTCGGTGGCTCACAAAGCTGAAAGAAAGCGACATAAAAAAGTCAAATGCAGCTCCCCTACAATAAAACCTGAAAAAGTGCCCAGCATCCCTGTCGAAAAAAACAGCGTTTCCAGTGTCTCCCAGTGCGTTTCAGCGCGCTGGGTGACACTGGAAACGCTGTACAGTGTGTCCCAGTGTCTCCCAGCGCGCTGGGAGACACTGGGACGCACTGTACAGCGTGGCCAGTGTCGCCCAGTGCGCTGAAACGCACTGGCACACACTGTGCAGCGTCGCCCAGTGTCTTACAGCGCGCTGGGAGGCACTGGTCACGCTGTACAGTGTCTGCCCGCACACTGGGAACACCGGCGGCACATTGGAAAAAACTGGGCGCGCTTGATGGACTTTCTATAGGACTTTATATTGGATCGCGAGATATCGAGCGTAAAATTTGCCGAATATTTTCAAAATGTTCTGTTCTGTGTGCTACACATATATAGCTTTAGTTTCAGTTAGGCGACGGATGTCCTTGTAGGCTAAAGCAATCATCTGTCGAGCGCGCGTGCGCTTTCCTTGAAGTGTGCTCGAGTGTCGTCAATGTAGTTTATAAACCACATCGAAAGAACTCATCATTCGCAACACAATATGGCAGTAGTATTAGCCTGATAATCAAGATCAACCTGCTCTAGCAGTCAGTCGTTCCCGCTCGTACCGCAGAAAGCCGCACGTCACCGGCAGCAGTTAGCCGCTGCAACGCCCAAACTCGGCGTTTTCAGCTTCTGATTTGCGTAATCGGAGGTGCAAATATGACCTCGCTTGGGTCAGTTATGATCGAAACCACATTTCAGCGGTTATTAGACTCTTTGTAATGGAATATATATCCACGATCTTCACAGCGACCGTGGCTCACGAAGTGCGGCCCTACGCCTAATGCTCGTTTCGTCTAGAGTGAACTACTGCAGATCTAGTACGCGGAACGTAAACAAGGGGACAGAAAATATGTTCAAACGGGTGACGAAAAGTACAGTGTTCAGTGAGCAGTTCAGATGCACGATGTTTGCTACGTAGGTATGACTAACCGCTTAGCGAGACAGTGCGATTGCCGCAACACATCTGCGATTACGCTCGTAAGTTTTGGTGCAAAACGTGCCAGGTAGACGTTCTGATCCAAGGCAGCCCATAATAAACAAACAAACAATCTCCTGTCAGGCTGGCGCCAGCACGAAGAGACGAAAATCTGCGTTTCTAAGCGAGAAAACATTACTATTGGATACCGGAATTAGCTATAACCCCAGCTATAACATTAAGAAAAAACAACCCGAAGCTTGTCTTTCGAGTGTGGCGTAGTGGGTAGCGTGTCAGGCTGAGAATGAGTAGTTCTTGAGGTAGCAGGTTCGAATCCTGCGCGCTCGTTTTTTTTAATTTTTTTTTTGCCCCAGTGCTCGTGTTTCAGCCTTAATTACGATGTCGGCATAACTAAAATTTTTAAAAACAATTTAAAAGCACGATTTTGGCCCATAACGTGTGTCCCAGTGTGCAGCGCGCCAGCGTCCAGTGTGCCCCGTGCAGCGTGCCAGCGTCCCAGTATCCAGCGCCACACTGGTCCCATAATCAGGTATGGCGCTGGGACAGTGCCACTGGGTTTTCCGATAGGGATGGTCACGCAGCGAAATGCAGTTCGTAGACTTCGCGCTGGTCCGTTTAACAAAGCGTCAATAGCGTCAACGTTTGAAGTCAGGGTTGCCGTTGGGTCGATTTGAAAAGGAGCCAGAACTCAGACGAAAAGTAGGCGATGTAGCCATGCCATTTGATTGTATCGCCAGATTTGTAGCCAATAGGACTGAAACGGTATATATGGAAAGTTTTGTTATTCAAGGACAAATAATATTCGGATTTAGAAGAGCCAAATAGTTTCTCTCTTCCTTGGTCTACGAGCCACAGATAACTCACAGAGAAATAAATTCAGTGCGCCTGCGTATACTTTAAGTATGATAGGGTTCTCGCCAGCCGCCGAGTCATTTTGGAACACACTAGCCAATGAGTCAGTTTGAATATAAAACTCTGAAGCAATTTTTAAACAGCCCGTTAATTTGATCAGCACAGTTTATATAATCCCTGTTGAATTTCAGATTGTGAAAGCTTGTTGGATATCGACAGCCCAGCTTCTTTTTGTTCTTGATTTTTGTTTTGGTTTGTCAACTTCGCACGAGAAACGCGCTGCGAATCAGAATTTTCAACTTGCCCGTAGCATCAACACAGGTGGCGGGCAGCGTTAGCAGGGCGCCAGCCATGCGTTTGCCAGCATGCACGCAGCTTCGTCACTCCGTCATCTCAGTTGCGCCGCACGCTGCATTGGGGTACCTGGATGCACACCAGCTTGCTGATGTTGAGAGGACGCGAGCGCGATTCGGCTGGCACGAGAGTAAAGCTTGAAAACATTGTATTTAATCCGTAAATAATAAGAAATTGGCTTCTTAATATTTGAAAACAAATCAAAGTAGCCAAAAAGTACCCATGGAGCCAAGCTGAAATTTTTGGTCGCCAGACGGGGTCGTAAAGTAGCCAATTTGGCGCAACGCAACCAGCAAAGGGAACTTGTTAAGTAGGCATGCAGGGTTTTCCCGGAACGGGTAGAATCTTTCAAGGGAGATTCGGAAATTCGGTGTGCAACAACTGCACTTTTTTTATGCGTTTCATTGCTTTGCTACTTATTACGGGAGGTGATGTACGTGTCGTCTTCAGCGACTTCCGTCAGATTGTTTTTCCCTTCAGGTGTCGTGACCCAGTGCCGGTGAAGTGCAGGTGGGAGGAGCTAACGTGCTTTTCGCGCGATGGTGGTGCCATCTCTCGTGTGGCACGGGAGTCAAGTGAATGTTTGTGAAGCGTTTTTAGCAATTTGAAATTAGTAGTTGTGATTACTTCTATGCTATTTCTGTTCATTATCTTATTATAGACCTTGTTCATTAACTTTAACTCGCTTTTGAGCATCGGTAGCCTTGTTATGGCCTCTATTGAGCGCCTTACTGTTAGCGTGGTCACACCATATGAGACGCAAGGATGGACGGCAAGCTACAGTGCTCGGCACTTAAGAAGCGTGGAAAATGCCATATTCATCAAATTGAGTGGAAGAAATAATAAGAGAAAACCAAATATTTCAGTGCCATAGTAACCGTGAAAAGGCTACACAGGTCAAGAAAGCGCTGAATGAGGCTACTGAATGTCCTTTCGTAACGTGAGAATAAAGTTCGGACCAGTATATTAAACGGAAAACCACTTGTTTCAACTTTAGAATAGTGTTACATATTTTTAACAGCCACGTGGTAAAACACGGAGTTCTATGTGAGAAACAATCACTCCAACAGAACTGTTTATAGTATGTTCTATAAACTGCCGATGTTCACTGTGTTTTTTTATGTATTCGTGCGGGCCAGACTTTCATGATGTGGGATTAATATCAATAGCCTTGCTCTTATTTTCTTCCATCAGATTTTTTAAATTTGTTAGTATATTGACACGGGGATCAAGAACACGCAAGGAAGACAAAAGCGAGTGTATTTACAATATTTACAAGTGCCGGATAGCTGCCACCGAATAGCTGCCAGAATCTCGCGCGGCACCCCCCAGCTTCTTCTTCGTCCCTTCGTCTGTCACGGCGGGCTCATGCACCATGCCTCGTAACATCACCCCCCGGCGGAAAGAGCGCCGTCACGGCGCCTCCAAAGTCATTCTGTACTGGCAGTGTAGTAGCGTTTTAGGCGGGACACATGAACGACATCAGTAGGTGGTGTAGCAGAAGACGAGTGCGGCTGAACGGGAGGGATAAGGTAGTCCATGTCGGTGACCTTGCGGAGAACTTTGTAGGGCCCTGTGTATCGAGGGAGGAGCTTCTCGCACGAAGCCTTCGCGTCGATACGGCGTCCAGAGCAGGACAAGAGATTCAGGAGGGTAGTCGACATCGCGGTGCCGCTTATCGTAGCGCTCCTTTTGTGAGGCCTGCGAAGCACAGAGCCTACTGTGGGCGATTTGGCGAGCCGCAAGGGCTCGAGAAGCGACGTCCTGAGCATACACAGTTGGTACAACAGTATCAGAAGGAAGGAGCGTTTCGAATGGCAACGTCGGGTTGCGGCAGTACAGAAGAAAGAACGGCGAGTAGCCGGCGGTGTCATGTCTGGACGAATTGTACGCAAAAGTAACGTAGGGTAGCGTTGCGTCCCAATCACGGTGGTCAGCAGAGACGTACATTGACAACATATCCGTGAGAGTTCGGTTGAGACGCTCGGTAAGACCGTTGGTCTGGGGATGGTAGGCTGTAGTAAGTTGATGTTCGGTAGAGCAGCTACGAAGGATTTCATCTATGACTCTTGCGAGGAAGCAGCGGCGACGATCCGTAAGAAGCTGGCGCGGAGCCCCGTGTCGAAGAATGACGTCGTTGAGCAGAAAGTCAGCGACGTCTGTTGCGCAGCTAGTTGGCAAGGCACGGGTTATGGCATACCTGGTCGCATAGTCAGTTGCGACAGCAATCCATTTGTTGCCTGATACGGACGTAGGAAAAGGTCCGAGCAAGTCGAGGCCCACGCGAAAGAATGGTTCCGGTGGAATGTCGATAGGTTTGAGCAGCCCAGCCTGAGGGAGAGTGGGACGTTTGCGACGCTGGCAGAGCTCGCAAGCAGCGACATATCGGCGGACTGAACGATACAGGCCAGGCCAAAAGAACCGTTGCCGCACACGGTCATAGGTGCGTAAAACGCCCAGGTGGCCCGCAGTCGGAGCATCATGTAGATGTTGAAGAATGGTAGCGCGCAGGTGTCGTGGAATGACTAACAAAAATATTCCGGACCATCAGGCTTCATGCTGCGGCGATACAGAACGTCCATTGCGCAAGACATACTGGCGGAAAGAAGGGTCGGAACGTCCCGAGGAGACTTGCTGTATGACCATCTTGAGGGTTGCATCCCGATGCTGTTCTGTGTCGATGTCACGCAAATCAGATATGGCGAGTATACAGTAATCATTTTCATGGTCAGCGAGGGTAGCAGGGTCCACCGGATGACGCGAGAGACAATCGGCGTCCTGGTTCAGCTTGCCAGATTTGTAAATTACGTCGAAGGAATATTCCTGGAGACGTAGAGCCCAGCGACCTAAGGCGACCAGTTGGGTCCTTGAGCGAGGACAACCAACAGAGGGCGTGGTGGTCAGTAATAACTGAGAACTGACGGCCGTACAAGTAGGGGCGAAATTTTGCGACAGCCCAGACCAACGCAAGGCACTCGCGCTCCGTGATCGAATAGTTCCGCTCCGATGTAGAGAGAAGGCGGCTGGCATACGCAATAACACGCGTTTGGCCTCCCTGGTGTTGAGCGAGGACGGCGCCGATTCCGCGCCCACTGGCATCTGTGCGAACTTCGGTAGGCGCGGATGGGTCGAAGTGGGCCAGTATTGGTGGTGAAGTGAGCAAGTTGATCAGCGTCGAAAACGCAGCCTCTTGGTCTTGGCCCCACGAGAAAGGCACGTCCTTTTTGAGAAGGTCAGTGAGTGGTCGGGCAATACTGGCGAAATTGCGTATAAAACGTCGGAAGTATGAGCATAAACCAACAAAACTCCGCACATCTTTAGTAGAAGAAGGCACAGGGAAGTGCTTCACAGCGCTAATCTTGTCAGAGTCCGGTTGTACACCCGCAGCACTTACAAGATGACCAAGCACAGTGATTTGTTGCCGGCCGAAATTGCACTTTTTGGAGTTTAGCTGGAGTCCCGCTCGACGAAAAACGGCTAGAATGGTCGACAAACGGGTTAGATGGCTTTCAAACGTTGGGGAAAAGACAATGACATCGTCGAGGTAGCAAAGACAGATGGACCATTTATAGCCGCGTAGGAGAGAGTCCATCATTCGTTCGAACGTTGCCGGGGCGTTGCACAGCCCAAAAGGCATAACCTTGAACTGATAGAGGCCGTCCGATGTGACGAAGGCAGTTTTTTCTCGGTCTGAGTCATCGACAGAAATCTGCCAGTAACCCGAGCGCAGATCTATGGACGAGAAGTATCGCCCACCATGAAGACAGTCAAGGGCGTCGTCGATTCGTGGCAGTGGATATACGTCTTTGCGGGTTATCTTGTTCAAGGCACGATAGTCGACGCAAAATCTCCAGCTGCCATCCTTCTTTTTCACCAAGACGACAGGTGACGCCCATGGACTTGAAGAGGCCTCTATGACGCCTTTCGCGAGCATGTTATCGACTTCTCGTTGTATGACCTGGCGTTCGGAATGGGATACACGATATGGTCGCCGTCTGACAGGACTAGCACCGCCGGTATGTATTTGATGACGTACGAATGACGTTTGACCTAGAGGGCGGTCATCGAAGTCGAAGATATCCCTATAGGTCGTCAGAACGTGGCGGAGTTGCGCGGCTTGACAGGGCAGAAGATCAGGGGCAATTATTTTCGCGATTTCGTCGGTGGGTGCGCTTGCTGGGCTGGTTGCAGTAGAGGACAAGCAATCTTCAGCGTCTAATGCCACGATGTTACATGCGTCGAGCACTGATACTCTGGCCAATGAAATGCCTTGCGGGAGAACTTGGGTCCAGTTACTGAAGTTGAGGAGCGGGAGCTGGAAGTAATTGTCGACGACAGTCACGAGGGTGTGCGGCACAGCAATATTTCGGGCCAAGAGGACGTCAACTAATGGGGACACTATGTAGTCACCGTCGGGCAGAGGTGGTGATGTAGTCAAGGCCACACACGTGGCGGCTTGCGGTGGCAGCCGAACATAACCGGCGGAGCACAAGCGGTGTGACGGCGGAGCTGGTGCATCAGCAAGCCGAGGCAGCTCAAGTTGGAGAACGCCGGTTGCACAGTCAATGAGGGCGGAATGGGTGGACAAGAAATCCAACCCAAGAATGACGTCATTTGGGCATTGCTCAAGAACAGCGAACAAAACAGATGTGTGGTGATCGGCGATGGTGATGCGTGCTGTGCACATTCCTATGATGGCAGGACTCCTTCCGTCGGCGACACGAATAATACCAGGAGCAGCCGGAGTCAGCACTTTCTTCAGGCGGCGACGAAGTCGAGCACTCATCACGGAAATATGGGCCCCAGTATCAACAAGTGCAGAAACAGTCAGGCCATCCACGTCGACGTCGATCAAATTTCGTCGTGTCGGCAGTACTAGAAGAGGATTTGAGGTGGAAGTAGAAGATGCAGCATCACCTCCAAGAGCTGCATCTCTTAGTTTCCCTGTGGGAGATTGAGCTGGCGAGGTCGGACGTCCTCGTAGAGGGGACGGAGACGACGGACGACGTGCTGGCGGCGAACGGGACTGATGACCTCGGGGCGATGATGAGCGGCTGTGCGGCGTAGCAGAGACATCGAGGGTGTACGGCTCGAACGGCTGAAAACGGCGGTAGCTGTCGGTGCCGGCAGCAGTGGCATACTGGGTTCTAGGCAAAGGCCAATGGGTGTTACAGTACCGGGCGACGTGACCTATGCGGCGGCAGTTGAAACAGATTGGCCGATCGTCCACAGTCCGCCATTCGGCCGGGTTGCGAGAGCGTGGGTAGAACCGTTCCTGGGGCGGTGACCTGGGGCGCGGCGGCGATCTTGGGCGGAAGTTCACTGCCCGAGACTGAGCAACGGCGCAGACAGCGAAGCCCAAATTGCCGAGTTCTTCCCGCACAAGTGACTGGACCAGGGAAACCGAGGGCACGTGCGAATCGACGTGGCCGTTGTTGGGAAGAGCAGGTGTAATTGCTTCGATTTGCCGACGGACGATTCGTGTAATTTCATACGCCGGCGACGACTGCAGATGAGAGGCCATTCCATCTTCGCATGAGGACGTCGCAGCGGTGTTTGGCAGCCGAGTGAATGATCTTGCAATGCGCCGGCTTTTGGCTTGTTCAAAACGCCGGCATTCGTCGATAATTTCGTCGACGGTCGCACGAATTCCGGCACATTAATAGGTTGAACGCGTCGTCCGTTATTCCCTTCAGCACGTGGCCAACCTTGTCCGGCTCCGACATCTCGCTGTCGACTTTACGACAAAGAGCCAGCACGTCCTGAATGTACGAGATATATGGTTCAGTGGCCGTTTGAGCACGGATGGACAGCTCTTTCTTTGCGGCTGCTTTTCGACCCATGGGCTTCCCAAATAAGTCGCGCAGCTTTTGCTTAAAAGTGTCCCAGCTTCAGATCTCCTCCTCATGATTCTCGTACCACACCTTTGCCGTGCCTTTCAGGTAGCACAACACGTTGGCCAGCATGAGAGTTGGGTCGTAGCGATTGAGCGCACTGGTACGCTTCGTAATCAGCAATCCACTCTTCGACGTCGACTTCATCCGTACCGCAGAACGTCCCAGGGTTTTTCGGATGCGTCAGCACGTACGTTGGCGGCGATGTGGCCGGTGCAGACATTGCAGTGGTTGGTGCAGCCGTTGTCGTGGCCGATGGAGGAGTGGTTGCGGCATCGGACTCGTTTTCCATCATGAAAACTCCGAGTCGACGACCACTGCGGAGCTCCGTTGTACAGCGCTTCTTCTACCCCGCACCTCCACCAAATTGACACGGGGATCAAGAATACGCAATAAAGACAAAAAAGCGAGTGTATTTACAATATTTACAAGTGCCGGATAGCTGCCACCGAATAGCTGCCAGAATCTCGCGCGGCACCCCCCAGCTTCTTCTTCGTCCCTTCGTCTGTCACGGCGGGCTCATGCACCATGCCTCGTAACAATATGAACCAATAGAATAATCAGCTTCAACTACTGCTTAACCTTTCCTTGCCCGTAGAGTTCAATGTTGAAGTTAAACTGAATTACTTCTGCACTGTTCTCTTTCATCAAAAAGAGTACATTCGCAGAAGATATGTGAGCATGTTTACACCGCAATCGCTTTCTTTTTAAGCGAACTAAAAATGTTCAATGATATTGGTCTTGTTGAACTAAACCCGAGGAAAACTTCCCGCCAGCAATATACATCACAGTGTATGTTGAGCGCCAAGTTTTTCGCATTTCGACCAAAACGGCGAGGTATCTAAGTAGCATGCTCACTAACGGTTGAATACTGGGCTAGTTTATGGTTGATCGTGATCAGGTGTAGGTGAAGTCCCGCTATTTGACGATCACAAAATGGAGAAGAAACGACACTGGCTAACACTTGCAGCTAATTGTTATTCAGAAACAACATTTCATATATACGAACACCCACGCCCACCCGACCGGCAGATAGAGGAAGTAACCTGCCAAATGCTTTTTGATTGAAAAATCACCGTATCTCCACGAAGTGAATGATGATGAGTGGGCAAAGCAGTAGGATCGTTAAGTTTTACTGTAAACCACCCGCGACATGCAGCGGTGCACTCAATGTTTATTGGTCATAAGTGGTATGCCGTGTTGAGTTGTTGATTTCGTTTTGCCTTCATTATTAGTGCTTTGTGGCCCGTGAAATGTAAAGTCAATGGTTCTTCTACCGGATCTAGCATGAACTTGGCAAGGTCGAGTCTATGCACGTTCCTCCGGTGGTTGCTGGTTGTTTCCACTGCATACACTGCACAAGCCAGTCGTTGTCCGTGATATCAACGTTGACCATTTTCCCGCCGATTGCAGAGCTCTCACCTTCGGGGTAGCAGCTTATTGTCGGCGTTTCCATTGAGCAGCTGCTGCCCGTGCCTTACGTTCATTTTCAGCCATGGTAGAAAGAGAATGTTCTGTGGTCGTCATCGTAATCGGGTACCTTGCATGCGCTAACGCGCTCATTCTTCACCGTCATCAGCGTCATCTTCATCGTCATGGCGTGTGGTATGCACAACGGAGAAGCCTAGCCCCTAAGGTGCCTCGCCCGTAAAAGAATATATTCGGCACACAACCAGTGGTAGCTCGGCATGCCTTGTCCTGTACCTTGACTGTGGGCGATGTATACACTCGTTGATAAGAACGCATTTGAATTGTTAGTTCCTTTCCGTTTCGATCTGGGAACATGGGGGCACATGTATATGAACTATTGTTTCAGAAATATAGTTAGTTACGAGAGTAGCCAGTGTCATGAGTTTCTTTTCCATTTTGCCCACGTCAAAACGCGTTATAGATATAACCTATACGGTATGGCGCTCACACGGTAATACTGGGTTCAGTTTGATGGGAATTTACAGCAAGAAATGCCAACGAAAGTATGGGGGGATGTTAGTTGCAGTAATTCCAATATGAATGTGAACAAAGTAAAGTTTACGAAAAGATAACTAGCCGCTGGTGGGGACCGAACCTGCAACCTTAGAATGACGTGTCTGATTGTCTACCAACTGAGTTGCGGTGGCCGTCATCTCCCCGAAGGTTCCATCCCTGACAGCTCCTATTTATCTTTCGTACACTTTACTTTCTTGACATTTACGTCACAATTACCGCAAATAACATCCCCCATCATTATTATCTGTTAATTTTCATTAATATTGTGTCTAACATCGGAAAACGAGGCCTGCAAATTCCTCTTCTTCGGTTAAGTCTTCGCGAGAGTCTCGTGCAGGCAGGCTGAACGCCTTCAGGTAGTATGCGAGGGATAATCCAGGTAGTACGCGAGTATTCCAACTCGTTAAATGATCACGCGTTCGTGACGCCAGCAGGTAGAAAAATTGTGTTCCACACTCGCCGTCATGGCTACTAGCGACCCTGACTAACACTCCCCAGTTTAAATGCACGTACACAGCCCATAAAGTGGACAGGGGGGATGACCGCCGCTGTAGCTTAGTTGGTACAGCGAGGGGCGCGTTTTATGAAGATCACAGGTTCCGTCCCTGCCAGCAGCAAGTTATATATTTGACCACTTTACCTTGTTCACAATTGCGTCCTAACTACAACAAATAATATCTCCTCCATTTCCTTCGTTTTCTCGTCTCTTACTTCTAATAGGGGGTATTGAAAATGTACAGCGCCAGCTGCCGACGATGCTGTAAGCTCGATCCGCCATGTTTTCTTGGGCACGAGACGAAAACCAGACGCATATCGCAGCCTGTACGGTGCTAGTTGCTGATTGTTTATCTTCGTTCTGCGATCACTTCCCATTGCTTCGTGCGCTCTTGAGGCAACGAGTCCTGACATTGTAGGGAACAAGGTAGAACTAACTTTAATTGAATTGACCAGTTACATGAACGAAGAAAAGAAGATACCGACGCGCCCTTGTTTCGACAACAAGATCGGCACCTTCGGAAGTGACCAGCACGCGCAAAAGCGCTCTACCATCTTAGTTCTTATTTCTCCGCGCCGTTTAGTTGCTCCACTGCAACATAGCTAAACTTACAGAACAATATACTACAATATATGCATCTTAAAACACACTGCCGACGTCGCACACGCGCGAGAGAGCATAATTGGTGAACATTGGATTGTAGGTGTGGCAGATCGACGAAAACAAGGGCTTACTTAATTACACGTGTATAAGCAGTGCCAGAGGGCCGCCACACGAGACCCGATCGCAAATATTTACACAGCCACCGCTTTGCAAGCTTCGCAAGACAGGGTGCGTCCACCTTGTGTGCGCCGAAGTGCGTAGTCCGCACGCCGCGTCTGCCCTTCTGTTTGCACCCCTTCTCCCCCCCGGTTCTATTTTTCTTCTGCTTCCTTCAGGCGGGGCCGCACTTTAGGGGACCTATTTGTTTGGTAGATCATCGTACTCATCTTCCCGCTGATCACGGGCACCTGTACGCTGTTCGCAATAGCGCGCGGCGCGTGATTATGCACGCCTCCGTGGGATGCGAAAGCAAAGTGCACGATATTTTAATAAGAAAAGTCAATGAACGCACGTATAGCGTCCAAGAAAGCCGGAACTACAGCACTAAATCCGCCTCATTACTGGGGACCGCGGTGCAACAAGCTCGGGACGCTCTCTCCGTATATAGTCGAAACCCGCGATCAGTATTTTTGTTTGCTTTGCGGTGCACCGCTCATACACATTTCCATGCCTTGCTTATTGCGCAAAAAAATAAAAATAAATTCTACGCATCTTCACAATGCGAATCATGACGAGTGGGTGAAGCACTGTGGATTGTCCGTAAATCATCCGCAACATTGCCCACTCGCGCATGTAGATGAGTGACAACGCGTGTGTACAGTGCATTCAATGTGTTTTGGCCTCGAGCCGCCGCGTCCTGTGCCCTCAACTCGGGAGTAGCAGCTTGCTGTCGGCGTTGCCGTTTTGTCACTGTTTCCTGAGCTCTCGCCATCCGGGGTAGCTTGCTGTCTGCGTAGACGTTGAGCCGCCGCATGCCGCGCTCTCGCCTGCACAGTAGCAGCTTGTTGTCGGCGTTAACGCTTTGCCTTTCGCGGCCGAGAACGCTTTCACGATTGTTTTCATCAATGGCAGAAAGAGAATGTGTGGTCTAGAACGCGATTATTCTTCATCGTCATCAGCGTCATCGTCATGACCTGTAGTCGGTAACTTGCATGTGCTGTGCCGTTATGGAAGAAAGAGAATTTGTGGTTTGGAACGCGCTTGTTCTTCATTCTCATCAGCGTCATCGTCGGACAACGCACAACGGACAAACCTAGACCCTAAGGTGCTTCGCCCCTAAAACTGCGACACACGCTATTGCGAAGGGTGTAGATATACATGTGGCTAAAAAATGAGTCGATGAATGCAGCACAGCGTTGCACAAGTGACGCAGCAAGAACCTGGCTTCGGTACCTGACGCGTGTGATTATAGTCACAGAGGGAAATACAGTGGAGACGCATTGCTGCGCAAGGTCATCTCAGAGCTTTGAGAGTCGAATGTGACCTGTAATGAACACTTTCCTTGAACGCCTACCTTAGATCGGAAGCCCACGCCACTAGCAAAGAGCATGCGGCTCGTGCAGCGGCCGTCCGGGTGAGTTTTCAAGTGCGCAGAGCTCTGATATCGCGTTCTCGTCGATTTTTGACAGCATTGTGATGTTCACTGATGGTTCGGCGCTGGATAAGGAAAGAAAAAGCCGTATTTTCTCGGTCCGAAAGATCCGCCAACGACAGCGGCTCAACCTCTGCGCGGGCTCTCCTTATGGACACGCCAGCAGACGATTCTGGGACGATGCCCAACAAAAAATGGCGAACACGCCCAGTGTTGCCAGAGCACCAAGCACAATGAATAACTCCTCTTAGGTTGTGTCGAACAAAGAAAAAAAATTCACAGCATATCCACGGGGTGAATGATGATGAGTGGGGCGAAGCTCCGGAAGGAATCATCAGTAAACCGTGAATCTTCCCTGAAATCTGACCAGTACATCATCAACGTGAGATCGGGCGCGTTTATACTAAAGGGTCGATGAGAGTCTTGGCGACTTGCAGCTCACTTTAATTTTACATGTAGGCTGTGAATTTTTATTGTTTAATCACGCACAGGAGAAATCTCACACAGGCGCTACCTTGGAGGTCAAAATCCATTGCCTATATATACGGGGTGGTCAGTGAACGGTTTTGCAGCGCGAGCAGTCGGTTTTTTACACCATGAAACTCGCTAGCAGACGCTGCCTGCGTCTGCGTCGCGAGGCGAGAGAGGGGGGGGTGGGCTTGGCAGAGCAAGTGGGGGGGAGGGGGGGGGAGACAGCGCCGTGGGGGGGGGGGGGGGCAGTGCACGGGGGGGGGGGGGGGAGACAGCACTGGTGGGGAGGCAGCACCCTCTATTGTACGATAAGGGAACACTACGGGGTACAGAGGATGGTTGACGATCGACGACCGACGCTGCTCGACAACCGGTCAGGTCTCCCCATAAGGAGCTTCGCCCCTAAAAGGAGCCCTTAAAATGATCCTTTTTCTGCTGTTAGTTTATTAATTACACGCGCTGCAAAACGTGAACACAGATGAATCTGAACGACACCTACCACTTGTCGTAGTCTCTTCACGGACACGCAGGGCTTGTAAAGGCTTTTGTTGAGAGATTTTATCGTATCGTTCATGACGTACTGAAGTGCGGACATTTCGAAGGAGAGGCCAGTAATTATGGACGGTTTCTCGTATGTGCTTGCCATTGACACAGCGTACCAAGCATGCCCCTGAAAAGCGCAGGGAAAACGTATGCGAAGAAACGTTACCATTAAACGCTGCGGGGACACCACCGCATCAAAATTGTACATTCGGTATCGGGCATTTCCAGGTAAACATCGTGTTACTTTGAGCAACTGTGAGAAATTAGGTAATCTCTTCTTGTGAAAGAGCGAACTACTACATCGTAAGCTGTTAAGAACTCATGAGTAGCTTATTTCGGTGGCTCGGTTTTCCACTGGCCTCGACATTGTCCGTTGTAATCACTGGACACAAGAGGAAGAAATAACAATGACTTGAGCCGCAATAGAACACAGACACTGGGGCTATCAGTCGAGTATTCTTGCGCAGAGCAACGACTCTGCTTGAAACCTCTTCACAAACAGACCCTGCACATACACTCCGTCGGGTAAGATGTCAGTTAACGGACCTCATGTTATGGAGGAAAAGAGAAAAAAATCAGTTTCTCTTCACTTCAAGAATTCATTTATATTTAGAATGGTGCCACGTATCACACCATGTGAATTGCCCCACAAGTGGGTGGGTTGAAGCTTCCCACAAATTACAAGGGGATGTGCCAAAATTTCTTGTCGTCATCAGTAACGGCATCAGCAAAAAAAATTTACAAGATGAAATACTGCAAACCACCCCATTAGGAGACGCACTCCACCCGCGTGAGAGCTCACGGGCACTGCCCGCCCGCCACTGTAAAAACCTCGGATGCATGGACTGCACAGTTTTTTACAGTGCATCCATCGATGCATGCACTGTAAAAAACTCTGTGCTCAACGAGGACCGGCACACGACACAATTGGTAACGCAATGAAAGGGTCTACTTGGTTCATGTTGAGTTGCAGATGCGCTTAGGTAGGGAAACGTACAAACAACAAAGGACAAGGTTTTAACAGGACGAGTGCAAAGTTCAACTGATTTTATTATTCATGCATAGTCGAAATAAATAAAAGTTCACGAAAGCACGTGGAAAAGAGATAGTGCACTTGACCCCGCTTATGTGACCTCCATCACGAAATCGATTTCAGCAGAAGATAATTTTATTGACGGCTCACTGAAGCATGTTTCGGCGCCCAGAGATGCCATGAAAGCAGCTTCGTAAACTATTCTTTCCCTGTTGTCTTTTATCCGCTTCACAATTGTTCTTTTTTCGAACTAGGGTACGCATGTATTCCGGTTACAGTGTGTAGCTAAATTTCTGGGGTGGGTAATCTGTTGACAATTATACCTGTGTTCTCTAAGCCTAGTGTTAACATATCTTGAGGTCTGGCCGACATATCTTTTTCCGCATGTTAATGGCAAACTGTATACGACTGCTAGATCACACAGCGCGAAGCTTGGTTTGTGGACTATTGAACGCTTCTTTTCTTCTTGCATTCCTTGTGTGTGTAATTAACTTTTTTACATGGCCGTAGCAATTTTTGAGGTGCGGAAAATAAAAGTGGCACGTCGTGTTTGTTGGCAATTTTATTGCGATAGCAATTATATGGACACTCTCGGCTGATTTGTGCCGTCGCCGTCTATCGACACCGTCATGTCCCGGATATGTATATGTATGTGTATATATAAAAAGGCATAAAGAAAAATAAATCAGTAGAAAAAAATTCCAAACCACCTGACCGGGTATTCGAACCAGCGACCCCTCGCTCCGCAGCCTGCTGGGCTAGCCAACACAGCCACACGCCATTTTTTTTTTGCTTTATTGCCTGTTTCCAGACATTATGTACAACAACAATGACATACAGGAGTTTGTACCTGAGTGGTTGTCGAGGGTGGAACCCTTGACAGCCCTCAAGGAATTTTAAAATTGGTGTCTGTCCTGTAGGACTGACACTGTTTGTTGTTATTAACACAACCACACGCCATGCTCGTGCCAGCGATACAACGGCGAGCTATTCATACGCACCATTTGCCGCTCGCGGTACGCAGATCTCGGAACAGCTTGAGCGTGTTTTCTATCACGCAACGCTGTTACAGTTTCTTTCAAATTGAAAACTGCCCTTGAGATGCGCACGAAAAAGTGGCTCCCTTCTGTACCACTCATGATGTAGAAGGAAAAAAAAGAACACCGGGCACACTTGGCGTCAGACGCCACCGCGTGGCAGGAGACGTAGAGGGGTCATTCCACGTGCCGCAGTTTAAAAGAAAAGGAATAATCAAACATCGTCGAAAAGTCATATAATCATACAATCAATCCTTGGCCAATCCCCCCTGAGTCGGTATGAGCCATGTCAGAGACAACAACAACAGCGTCGGGTCTGCATTGTGGTGTGGACACTCGCAGCGCATTGCTCAAATACAAACACGTAATAATTGCGACAATTGTTAGTTCACGCTTGTCCTGTGTATACCTATGCGTCCTTTTCGAGCGTCCTTCATTGTGCTGCGGCGGCGCGTTGCAAGTATCGAACTGCTTGTCATTCTTCGTGTGACAAACTAATTTTTTGCTATCGCATTCATTGCTTCGCCCTAGTGGCGAAACTGTGACTTTTTTTTTAATGTATGCAATATATTGTGGATGTAGGGGATAACCACGGTTCGTTGCCATTGGTTCTCGGATTCTACTTTTTTGATTTTTGCAGACATGTTACAAAACATTTTTTCAGCGATAGCCACAATTAAGTGATCGGGAAAGCTATTGGAAATCACGTGGTCGCCTGATTTTGTAATTGATCGGGAAAAGCATGCCTGCGCAACACTTCTTTTAAAGGAGTAGTGACACGGTTTTGAGGCACCCCAAAAGGGAGATCTTCCGTTTCCATGGTGTGCACTGTGATCGCTCTCACACACCTGAGCCAGACAATGCGTACACAATATTTTACTTTGATCTTAAATTTCTTCGCCCAACATATGCAAGTCAGCCCCACCGCAGTCGACATTATCACGACATGTCAACACAGTTCCCCGAGTTTGCGAAATTTGCATCCTGCATGCTGCCTAAACCACAGAAGTGACTGTCAGAGTCCCTGGACGACAATTTACTCTGTTTGCGTGAACCACGTGAGACTGACAACAAACAGGCAGCTTTTACTGGTATGTCGCGAGTTCCGGTCTTCCCGTGACGTCAGAACTTTCTTGACACGTCACAGAGAAGCCATCCTCTCGATACCGAAACCGAAATCGCTGTTTTAAGTTAGCGGTATTAAAAAAAATCACCGCCCAAGCACTCCGTACAAATGGTTAACCAGCGAAGCTGAAATGTGCGGCCCCAGTGTTTAGCAGTGGGTTCAACCCGACGCTGCACTGAAGCCTTCCACAATTATCGTTGCCAGGTTGTGGTCGAACCACAGGCGGTCACAGACGTCGCAGCCGAAGCCAAAGTGCCGCTGGAGAAACTCTCGCCCAAAGCGGGCGTTCGCCCCGGCGAACGCGCTCCCGGAATCACGTCGACGCTGTTCTGCCCGCAACGCTAGGGAGCCTTCATGTACGCGCCTCCGTGCACGGACGCGCGCGCACATGAAGGCTCCCTACGCAACGCCGTTTCTTCGGCGCGCCAGAGGGTGCGCCGTGGCTGCAAGCGTTTGACCTTGCAAGCGTCGTACCCAATGGCGCGCGAGCTTGGGTACGACGCTCAGAACGACGTAACTGATAGCACACCCAATGGAGATCGCTGGTGACACAGATGCCGAGCGGTTTTTCGTTTCTCCTAGCCATATACAACTTTCGCTGTAATACATTCAATGCATTCTCAAGCACCACGGCACTCTTTTTAGGATTCTCGACAGCCGCATTTTTATTTAGAGCAAGAAACAGAAAACATTTATAATTCGTCTCAGTAGTTACAGTGACTTCGGTGGAAGCTCATAAGACCTTTGTCATCTTTCGTTGTATAGGCTCAACATGTGTGGCGGGGATTTAGGTACATTTCTAGATCGAGAAATTTGTACGTTTCCCTACCCTAAGGGCATCGCTAAGCAGGCACAATTGGACCAGATCTTGACGTAGCGAGCTTCGGCCGAGTAGGAACGGTTAAGTTCGAACAGCACTCTGTGCAACTGTTCAAAAGGCGAAAAGCATTTACTTCAATACCAACTTGCCGATCATTATCGATGATGCTCCGCAGAAGTATTGTAATTACATTAAAGAGCGCAAGCTGCTAGTACATAAGATTTCATATAATAATAAAATACTGGATGATCCACAGGCCGTTGCTGACCGTTTCAATACTCTTATTTCATAGCTTGTTTTCTGTTACTGCTCAGAATCGTACCGCTACCTTCTCGTTGAATTCATTTGCTGTTGATCTTGTATGTTATGTGGGAGTCTTGAATATGCTGCTCAAATTGAATTGAATCTCATTACCTGTACCGCACGGAATATCTAACGCATTTCTTCTCGGATATGCTAAGCCCTTAGCTAGGTTTCTTGTAATAACGTTTCAATGTTCTTTAAAGACCTCTTACATTCCTAATAATTGGAGGTCCGCACGTGTAGTTCCCATGCGGAAAAAGAAAGATTTGTTGTGAGTGTTCAATTATCGCCCTATATATATATATATATATATATATATATGATTTCTTGATGTTGTTAGCCCCTTGAGAATATCTTGGCCGCCTGCATAACATAAGTTTACACAACAAAATAATAACACAGGTACTATCGCACCACCAACATGGTTTTAGAAAAGTTCTTCTACTGCTACCCAGCCGCCTCCCGTTCTTCAATTCTTAGCTTCTGCCTCGACACGGGTGGTCAGGTCGACATGATCTTATTAGAATACAGCAAAGCCTTTGACCACGTTCCCCATGACAAATTCATTCAGATACTATACAAAACTGGCCTGCCTGATTTCCTTATTACATGGGTTTTTGCCTATTTTAATAACCGTACAAAATATTCGATAAAAGTTTGGAAATATCGGGGACTAGTGACGCAAAAGCGATCATCGTGACAAGACATCACCATATCACGTCATCGTGGCATCCCAAATTCTGGCGTGGCGGCATGTGACGTAACACCACACGATCCCGTCGTAACACCATCCTTTCGGTGGCGAGCAAGAACCAGGGAGCGCTAGCTCAAAAAAAAAATAAATCACAGCATATCCGCGGAGTGAATGATGATGCGTGGGCGAAGCTCCGGAGGTACATCATCGAAGACGTGATGGTGATTGGTTGCATGTGGTCAAACGATATGCATGTGAGACCATATCGCGATGCCATGTGTTGTATGGCATCGCGATCGTCATCGTCATCAGCGTCATCGTTATGACGCATAGTGGGTACATTCCATGTGGTGTGCCGTGATGGCAGCGTCATCGCCATGTGTTGTATGGCATCGCGATCGTCATCGTCATCAGCAGGTGGCTACTACTACTACAAACATGGGACGCACGACCCACGGGATAAGGAGCTTCGCCCCTAAAAGAAAATGAAGGCGGCATTTGGCAGTAGCACGTGAAGCCACGGCTCGTGCTGCCAGCGTCCATACATCTATCAGAAGAAAAAGACCAGATTTTACCTTAGCGTGACACGTGACTAGACTGCAGCACGCATCAGTAAACGATATGGTGCTTTACAGGCTAAACGCTAAGCTTTCTTTTGCAAGACTGTAATTTTCCTAATGTTTATAGTGCTTGTTTTGTCTATACAAAAAAGGCATAATTTAACAAACACGAAAAAGAACCAATTGCATATGCGCATATTGACAATAATATGGAAGTAGTAGCCGTGGCGGCGCAAGATGCTCATTCTCCTAGATAGTTTACAGAATGTATTGTTCCCATGTCAAGTTCTCAGAAAAATACACGCCTAATGATTTCAAGTTTCAATATAGTGAATTATTGGGCTAGTTGGCTCGACATTTGGCATATAAGAGCGGTGACTTGGAAGAAAAGAAAGACCACTTAGAAGAAAAGACGCTCAACTTGCAACTGAGATTATTTGGGAAAGCATCTCACCGCAAAAACATATGCTAAGGCGCGGTCACAACAGGTTGTCACACAACCAATAGCATATTATTGGGAAAAAACGCGTTAACATTCTATGATAACATAAAGGGGGTACGTGTAATCAGTTTATACACTTAACTGCCTTGAAGGAAGTTTACTTCCTTCATTGTCAGATGCACCGAAGGTGCACTGATGCACGCGTCTGGTGCAATCTATGTGTTCCGCCTCTAGGATCTCTCTTTCACGCCTGCCCTTTGCTCGACTGATGATGTCTGCCTCCTCTAGAAGTGCTTTGCAACCGCATTTACTGCAATGCGCAGGAAGATGCGCCACATCATTCTGAGCATTCACCATAATGGCATGCTCGCTTAGTACGTCATTAAGACATCGGCCCGTTTGGCCAATGTATGCTTTACCATAACTGAGCGGTATCTTATCACGTGGTTGTGACGTCGACGAAGGCAGCAGGTGACGGGTCCGAGATGAAATTCTTTATTTGGCCGAGCTTGTGACCGGGAAACGGAAAGTCAGATTACACCAAGCAAGGCACGCTGTACAATGATAGCGGTGAAGAGAGCGTCGGCCGTCCGAAAAACTGGTCATCGCTGGGATGCGCCTTGTTTTATACATCACGCATGGAACTTTGTAGCCTTACGAATGGTGGCCGCGCAAGCTCTAGAATAACCTTGACTCTTCGCGTCTTGCGTGCAATCTTAACAAAACGATATACTGAAATCGTGAAGCTTCTCGAACACCGAGGTGCAGTCTGCACGGAGCTTTGCTTACAGTCTTTGTGAGCCTAAATCGAATACAGCAACATTGAAAGAAACGCGCGTGACATTATATACTACTTCCGTAGCACAGGGGACAAATGGCTTCTTGTGCTTATTTCCACAGACTGTTTTCTCTGTTTCTTCACCGGCAAGATTGCACAAACGGGAAGGCTTAAAGGGTGCCGAATTTTTTTCACTTGATGCACTTGTTCATCTAGCACTGTACGAGGATTTTGCTTTCTGTAGCGTGATCGCAGCTTTTGGTGCTCCGGGAAGTGCACTGTAATGTCCTACCTGACCTCATCCGCAGGCAGAGGATGGGTTGTGAAGCTCTCTGGTTCACAGTTTACCTTTTCATCATCAATTTCGGGTTCAGTGTTCCTTAGTCTTTTGGATCGGCGCGTAACAGCTTTAATTAATGAAACAGTTGTGACTTCAGGAGGTCGAGGCTTCACTTGATTGCGGTAAAACTATCAACAAAGCTATAACCGCCCGTTACGGCAGGTCATGTCAAAGAACTGAGCAAACACGTGGACCGCCCACTTTTTTTTCGCATCATGACGCCATAGTAGGAGATGAGACGGTAAATGACATCCACTTCATCCCTGAACTCATTGTATTTCTCTACTGCATGAAGGTAAAGTTAAATCCAGTGACGCCGTTCGAGGACATCAATGTTACCTCGCACCTCACAAGAAACTAGCACCTAACACGACTCTAAGCCCTGACTCAGGCCATGCGTATACCTTTCAAGGCGGCTAGGATACACTATAATGATGGTGTCAGTGAATTTATATGGTAAGAATAAAAAGTACTCACTCTGAAGACGGTAACACGCGCTTTCCGTTGGAGATGCCATTTATGAAAGCGCTTTGTTTTCTCGCGCTAGACTCAGCCTGCCAGCTTATGGAGGGTAGACAAACTAGGATCTCCCGAAGAAGCAAATTCAAAATACCAGCTGAAAGACGCGTTTTGTCATTGTCTTCCCTCGGTTAAGCTGATGTCCTCAACCGGGGACTCAGGGGCTGATAAGGATATTGCATGAAATTTGTGGCTAGTGCAAGGAGTTGTGCGTGATGACAACATTATACCAATAGCACATAAACATCAAGATTTTATGGCGTAGCAGGTAATCCAGGTCCACTCATCTATCATAAAGCTCATACATTGAGAATGACAACACGGATATATGGGTTGCTGAACGTGCACACTCTAATGCATTGCTTATTTGACCGCAAAATCAAGCGCCGACAGCGCTTTCACGCAAGAGAACGATTAAGTACGCGGGAAAGGTGGATCACATAAGTCAACTCACCAGTTCGAAGTTGCGTAGCTTAGGGGCGGTGACTGAATTGGGCGGCGCGGCGATGCATGCCCCCTGAGTACCGATCGATCCCGCCGAAGCTATTAAAATGATGATGTTTGCCTCCAAATTGCTGTGAAGAGAGAAAAATGGCCGTGAATAGAAACCTCATTCATGGCAGTACGTTTTGAACTAGTTTCAATTTTAATACTCAAAGATCTGCATTTTTACACCTAAGGTAATATTGTCACGGGGTCAAGGACGACGCAGGGTTCATAAAACAAGATTTATTGGAGCGAACTTGTGCTCCGTAACAAGGCAAAAGAAAACGGCGAGGCAGCAGCTAACACAACGACGTGCTCAAGTGAGCGACGGCGGGAAAACAAGACAGTCGCGGCGTTAGTCCATCCGCAACCATCAGATTACACTGATAACTCTCGTCTGGTGGCGACAGGGCGAAACCCTCTCCCTATCAAAATACGATCGCTAGTGTGGCATACAAGAGAAAGAAGGAAACACGCGCTTTGCTTCAAACAAGGGTAAGACAATCGGGCGGGGCCATACGTTGGCCACAAAACAGCTAGAACAAACTTTGGGGCATAAATCGTGGCATTGCCCCCCCCCCTTTTAGGGAAGCATCGACCCGATGCTAATGATGCAGTCCAAAAAAAAAATACTTCATCTGGCGTAATAAGGCTTGAGCCGAACCACGTGGACGACTTCGGGCCGCGTGCGTCGTCGTGATGTGCCGGAGTCACCATCGGGGACAAGCTCGTAGATGAGTGGACCAACACGTCGCTGAATTTTATATGGTCCGAAATACTGCCGCAGGAGCTTTTCACTCAGTCCGCGGCGTCGGATTGGGGTCCAGACCCACACAAGATCACCAGGGTTATAATCAGCGTCTCGGCGTCGAAGGTTGTAGCGTGCGGCATCCATCAGCTGCTTGTCCGTTGTACGCACTCGAGCAAGCTGGCGGGCCTCCTCCGCACGTTGCAGGTAACCTTGGACATCAGCGTTAAGGTCGTCGTCTTCGACGTGTGGCAGCATGGCGTCGAGCATCGTCGTCGGTCGTCGTCCGTAGACAAGCTCGAATGGAATCATGTGCGTAGTTTCTTGGATAGCTGTGTTGTACGCGAACGTGACATAAGGGAGTACCTCGTCCCACGTCTTGTGTTCAACGTCGACGTACATAGACAGCATATCCGCAATCGTCTTGTTCAGGCGTTTAGTTAGCCCGTTCGTCTGGGGGTGATACGCCGTGGTCTTCCGGTGATCCGTGTTGCTGAAACGCAAGACTCCTTGCATAAGTTCTGCAGTAAATGCCGTCCCGCGGTCTGTGATAAGGACCTCGGGGGCTCCGTGCCGCAGCACCACTTGGTGGATGAAAAATTTGGCGACTTCTTCTGCAGTCACTCTGGGCAGCGAGGTGGTCTCTGCGTAGCGCGTCATGTAGTCTGTGGCTACTACAATCCACTTGTTTCCGGATCGCGACATGGCGAACGGACCGAGAAGGTCCATGCCTATGCGTTGGAAAGGCCTCGATGGCGCGGTTATCGGCTGCAGAAGTCCAGCGGGCCTAGTCGGTGGCATTTTCCGGCGCTGGCAGTCACGGCAGCTCCGGACGTAGTGGGTGACGTTAGATGCGAGGCGGGGCCAGTAGTACTTCGTCTTGATCTTTCCGAGTGTGCGTGCCGTGCCGAGGTGCCCTGATGTTGGTCCGTCGTGGCACGCTGCCAAGATTTCATCGCGGAGGCTAGTGGGGATGACGAGAAGACACTTCGTTCTCGTTGTAGGGTCAAAGTTCTTCTTCACGAGCACGGAGTTTTTCAGGCAGAATGCAGCGGAGTGGCGTTTAAAAGACCTTGGCACGGTGACGTTGTGTCCTTCGAGGTGGTCGATCATGACTCGCAACTCGGGGTCAGCGCGCTGCTGGGCGGCCAGGTCGCTCTCCGTCACGATGCCAAAGAAGGCAGCGTCTTCATCGGAGTCCTGTGGCGGCGGGTCGACGGGAGCGCGTGATAGGCAGTCGGCGTCCGAATGTTTCCTGCCGGATTTGTGGACGATGGTGACGTCGTATTCCTGCAGGCGTAGGCTCCATCGCCCCAGGCGGTCCGAAGGATCCTTCAAACTTGCGAGCCAACACAGCGCATGGTGGTCCGTTACCACCTTGAATGGCCTGCCGTAGACCTACGGGCGAAACTTTGAAATGGCCCATATTATGGCAAGGCACTCTTTTTCGGAGGCCGAGTAGTTGCTTTCTTCTTTCGACAGGCTGCGGCTGGCGTAAGCGATTACTTTTTCGCAGCCGTTCTGCTGTTGTACGAGGACGGCACAGAAGCCTACGTCACTTGCATCTGTGTGCATTTCTGTCTCGGCAGAGTCGTCGAAATGTGCAAGCACAGGCGGGTGTTGTAGGCGGTTTTGTAGTTCGCAGAACGCATTCTGCTGCGCTTCCCCCCCAGCAAAACTGAACGCTGTCTTTCGTCAAGCGCGTGAGCGGTTCAGCGATTTTTGCTAAGTTGTTGACGAAGCGCCTGTAGTATGCGCACAGTCCCAGGAATCTTCGCACGCCTTTCTTGTCTTTCGGCCTCGGAAAGTTTGCTATGACTGTAGTTTTTGCAGGATCAGGCAGGACGCCCTCGGCGTTGACGACGTGGCCCAAAAACTTCAGTTGCTCGTACGCGAAGCGGCACTTCTCTCGTTTCAACGTTAACCCCGACGTGCAAACAGCTTCGAGCACAGACTCCAACCTCGCGAAGTGTTCGTCGAAATTCCGCCCAAATACAACGACGTCATCGAGGTAGACGAGGCAGGTGTGCCATTTTAGGCCGGCTAGTACAGTGTCCATTACTCTTTGGAATGTTGCCGGTGCCGTGCATAGTCCAAAGGGCATCACCTTGAACTCGTAGAGTCCGTCCGGCGTTATAAACGCTGTCTTCTCACGGTCTCTTTCGTCTATCTCAATTTGCCAGTACCCTGTTTTCAGGTCCATCGAAGAGAAGTACTTCGCGTGGCAAAGGTGGTCGAGGGCGTCGTCGATGCGTGGGAGCGGGTATAAGTCCTTTTTCGTGATTTTGTTCAGCCGTCGGTAGTCGACGCAGAACCTCAGAGTGCCGTCTTTTTTCTTCACGAGCACTACCGGGGCAGCCCAGGGACTTTTCGACGGCTGTATAATGTCATCGGCGAGCATGTCCTCGACTTGTGTCCGAATCGCTTCACGCTCGTGAGCAGACACGCGGTAAGGCGACTGTCGCGTTGGTCGAGCGCCATCTTCGGTGATTATCCGGTGCTTTGCAAGGGGCGTCTGTCGTAGTTTGTAGGTCGACGAGAAACAGCCGCTGTAGCGCTGTAGTAACGCCGCTAGCTTTTCCAGCTCTTGCTGCGGTAGTGCCGGGTTGACGTCGAAGGAGGCGGGCTCGAACGCGTCGTTCGGTTCACGCTTGAAATCGACGGCGTTGTTGGCACTTCCTTCCTGAATGTCCTCGAGGAACGCAATGGAAGCGCCCTTGTTTAGGTGCTGATATTCCTCGGTGAAATTAGTGATTAGAACATGGGATTTTCCGTGCTTCAAGCGCACAATACCTCTTGCGACGGAGACACCGCGGTCCAGAAGCAAGCTGAGGTCGTTCTCCACGATAGCGTCACTGTCAGGACCAGCATCTTGACAGGAGATGGCGATCACCAAGCTTGAACGTGGAGGCAAGGTTACGTGGTCGTCAGCTATTCTTAGAGACACGCGCGGTTCACCGCTTGGTTGAGGCGTCACGGAGCGTTCGGCGGAGACACTGATCAGCTTTGCCTGCAAATCAATAACTGCACCATTGTCGGCCAAAAAATCCATGCCCAGGATTATCTCGCGGGAGCAGTTCGGAAGTACGACGAAGACAGCAGGGTACGTGGCGCCGTTTATCGTGATGCGCGATGTGCAGGTTCCACTAGGCGTGACAAGGTGGCCTCCTGCTGTGCGTATGCACGGACCATCCCAACTGGTGGTAACTTTCTTCAGTTTCGCCGCGAATGGTCCGCTCATCACTGAATAGTCGGCTCCTGTGTCTATCAGAGCAACTACGTCAAGGCCGTCAATGCATAACTTAACGTCAGATGTAGTCGGTCTCGAGTTGCGGGTTCGTCGAGGTGTCGTGTCACGGCTGGTTCGCGTTGATGGTCCATGGCTGCGCGTCGTCGTCTGGTTGATTCCGGGCGCGATTACGTCCTGCAGGCGCCGCGCCGAGTGCGTGTCGTCGTGTTCGGGGCTATCTCGCAGCGGCGGGGCGTGGGCGTGTCGTGAATCTTTGTCTGCGGTGCGCCGGTGCGTCCTTGGAGGTTTTTCGCTTTTTCGCCGCACTGCAACTTCACCTCCCGAAGCTGCTGCTTTTAGTTTCCCCTTCCTGGGCTGGGGGACCTTCCGCTTGACGAGTAAGTGCTGTTGCGGGGCCCTGGTGATCCGTATCGACGGGGTGACGGTGAACGGCCGAAGTCAGATGGTCCGCGGCTTGTGTGAGATAGGTACTCATCAATCTCGCTCGGTGGTTGGCCGGGCAAGGGGCGCGGTGCGTCGACAGAGAAGCCTCTCAAGCCGAGTTGTCTGTAGGGGCAGCGACGGTAGATGTGACCGGCTTCTCCGCAGTGGTAACACAGCGGACGACGGTCCGGGGTTCGCCACACGTCAGTCTTCCTTGGCGTCTGTTGTCGCAGCGTCGATGGAGGCCGTTGGTAAAGGGGAGGACGTTGGTAATGGGGCTCCTGGCGGCGAGGTACGGGAGGGCGAGGGGCGCGAATAGCGGCGGCGTAGGCCATAGCCTGAGGCTCCCGTTGTGTGTCCAGCAACGCACTAGTCCCCAGTGCTTGTTGCACCTCTTCCCGGATCACATCGCTTAGACAGGCGACTTGGGGCTGCGGCATGGCTGGGAAGAGTTTCCGCAGCTCTTCCCTTACAACTGCGCGGATGGTCTCACGTAGTGTGTCCGTCGGATTCTGCGTTCCCTCAGCGTAGTTCACCCTGGCAGTGTCAATAAAGTGGCGATCATACTGCTTAGCACGCATTTCGAGGGCCTTCTCAATTGTGCTAGCCTCGGACACGAACTCGGCAACGGTTTTCGGCGGGTTACGGACAAGCCCAGCGAACAATTCTTCCTTCACGCTACACATTAACAAGCGCAACTTCTTTTCTTCCGCCATTTCAGGGTCAGCCCGCCTGAACAGCCTTGTCATTTCTTCGACGAAGACAAGAACACCTTCGTTAGGGTGTTGCTTGCGCGTCTGCAGCAAGAACTCGGCCTGCTCCTTCCGTACAACTGTGGTGAAAGTCGCTAAAAATTGCGTCCTGAATGCCTGCCAGGAATTTAAGGAGCGCTCATGGTTTTCGAACCAAGTCCGAGCTGAGTCGGCAAGGTAGAAGAATACGTGCCTCAGTGTCTCCTCGTCGTCCCAGCGGTTAAATAGCTTGACCCGTTCTACTTGCTCCAGCCAGTCTTCGGGATCCTCCGAGGGTGACCCATGAAATGGGGGGCGGCTCCTTGGGCTGCTGTAGAACTACGGGAGCATTGGTACCGTTGGTCATGGTGGCGGCGTCGTTCATCTCAGTGGTCGCGGCGTCCTTCTTCACTTTCTCTGGAAGCAGCCCAAACTCCGGCTGAAGGCCTTGCTGTCGGCGGCTGGTGCGTGTTGGGCTTGCCTGGCGACTTGAAGAGGACGTAGGGTTCATGTACCCGGCAGCTGCACCAGATGTCACGGGGTCAAGGACGACGCAGGGTTCATAAAACAAGATTTATTGGAGCGAACCTTGTGCTCCGTAACAAGGCAAAAGAAAACGGCGAGGCAGCAGCTAACACAACGACGTGCTCAAGTGAGCGACGGCGGGAAAACAAGACAGTCGCGGCGTTAGTCCATCCGCAACCATCAGATTACACTGATAACTCTCTTCTGGTGGCGCCGGGCGAAACCCTCTCCCTATCAAAATAAGATCGCTAGTGTGGCATACAAGAGAAAGGAAGGAAACACGCGCTTTGCTTCAAACAAGGGTAAGACAATCGGGCGGAGCCATACGTTGGCCACAAAACAGCTAGAACAAACTTTGGGGCATAAATCGTGGCAATATCTCGCAAACAATATGTCACCCATCCAGGTCATTCATCGGGGTGTTCGACTAACACCGACTCAACCTGAACATCCGCGGAGATTGCAATGTGTACGCTTTCGGCAAAGGTAGGTGGCTGTGACTACTCTGCGCGCGTTGTGTTTTGCTGTTTCTCTATGCACTGTGGCCGAGGGTGAGTGAATGCCTTGGTGCCGAGTGCTGTTGCAGTTGTGTTCAACCTACTTCCGCTCGATGTTAGTAAACAGCTTGATTCCTACTGTTGAAAAGTACTGGTATAGGTGACACGGAAGCCCATCAGCGATAAACTGTGATACGTATTTTTTGATACGTGGACGACTTTTTAGTGGTTGTGAAATAGGTTTCGTTCCCTGATATTGTTTCCAGTGTGTTTACGGTGTTTAAGGCAGAAGGCATGGGACTGTCCTTTACATCGCAGGTTCCAAAATTCGACTCCCTGCAATTCCTCGATCTTAACCTTCGGTTTAAGAGTTCCCATATTTGCTGGTGTAATGAGCCACGATCAGTAAAACCGATTCTTAATTTTGGATCAGCCCACTCAAAGATGGTAAAAAGGGGCATCGCCTTCACTTGTATAAGATCCGCTCTAGAAAAATCTTGCAAGCATGTGCTAGGTTCTAGTTTTGCAAAGCAAGTTAGCAAGACTAGAGGAAGCAGGGTTCCCACCTAACGTACTTGTGGCTGTTTGCGATCAGTTAATTGGACTTTTAAAATGACGCGTTGCAAGGAAACCCAATGTTGAAGGCGAAAAAAAGAAGTACGCTGTCATTCCTTATATGCAAAATCTTGCACATGGGTTAAAAAATGTTGGTTCCCGCTACAGAGTCGATGTTGTTTTCAGGGCATCCAATAAATTGGGAAAAATCTGCGCTTTCGTATCAAAAAAGCTAGGGAAAAGTGATAAACCTGATGCAAAGAAGTGTGCTGTACACCATAGAAACAAGTATGTTCCTTGTGCAGTGGGGGTGGTGCATCGCATTCCTTTATCTTGTGGTCTTTATTATATTGGACAGACGGGCCGCTGTATCAATAAAAGGTTGCGGGAGCGCAATCACTCTTTGAATAACGGCTCGCCTTCCCATTTGGCATCGTACTGGGCCACGTGTGGGTGCAAACCAGTTGTTTCTTACACCGTTGTTATTTTCAAACACCACGATCAATTGACCATTTGCAAAAATCTGCAAGGCGGCTTTCCTGCAAGGTTGTTTTCCAACCAAAAACTCTCGTGCACAGACTGCTTTCCAGACTCACTGCGCTTTTACTGAAGGCACGCGGGTACGACAAAACGGTGAATTGAAAAAATTGTTTGCGTGCCAGTCTGTGGTCGAGGTTATCTGGTGGAAAATAAACTTGCTCGCGCATGCGCCGTAACTATTTTGCAAGCTGTCCATTCACTCGTGAAGTCTCTGAAGCCTTTCATATTAACAAGTCACGTGATGCCTGCGTAAGCCAAACCTCGGTGACATTGCACAAAAAAGAGTTTACTTTTATTGACGAGCGTATCACCTAATCACCTTGTACCTCTTTTGTCATGCGCGTTTTTTTTTTCTCACTTTTAAGCGCTTGTTTCCCTTTGAATAAACTTCCAGTTGTGAGTTCAGCGCTGTGTGTGTTCCACCTCTTCCTTATATTCGTTTTTTCAGCGCGCTGTTTTTCTTCCAATATGAGCATCAACAAAGGCACACAATACCTTTCAAATGCGTAGCAGGTACCTCTCTTCTCCGCAGAATGACCAATAATAGCTTAATGGGTGCTTCGAAACTTAACAACATCTTTATTTATGGTGCTATGGGTACCATGCAAGCGTACATATTTTTGTAGCCCTAAGAAAGCAAATTTAGAACAGGTTCTAGAAATGCCGCTCTTCGAGCTGTCGCTGTGACGGTGCAACGCTTTCCGCGCAGTGCTCGCGTTTTTTTTTTTTGTTGTAGGATTTTCGCGCGAGCCAGACTGCCGTGAGCCAGACTACCAGACTGTGTGTTCTTATTTGTGCTGTAACAACGAATATCCAATATTCATCAACATGATCATTATCATCGTCATTCTGAACCTGTCCTTCTTCACTGCTAAAAGAAGTCCTCTCCCAAAGATCTCCAGCTTATCCTAACTCATAGGACCTGAATCCTTTTTATTCCTTCGAGCTCCTAGATTTCGTCACTGTAACTCTCTGCCTTCTTCGACTGCGTTTCACATCCTTTAGTAACCATTCCGACGCTCTTTCTGCCCACCCGTTGTCTGTCCTACGTATTACATGGTCAGCCCAGGTCCATTGCTTTCGCTTCATGTCAACTAAGATATCTACTGCACCCTTGGTAGTTCCCTGGCTCATTTTGCGGTCCTCCGATCTCTTAATGTTACTCCCACCGTTTTTCGTTCCCTACACGCTGCATGGTCCTCAGCTTCTTCTCTAGTTGCTTTATTGACCTCCATGTTTCAGCCTCGTATGCTATTAACGCGAGAGCGTTAAAGAGCTCGTTTCACAGAAATTCTGGTGTCGGCGTCGTTGGTAGTGAGCGAAAAATCATCAGCTTGTCCGTGACCGAAAAATCGAGAAAGATGCAAATAAAGTAAATAATAAAAATACCCTGGTCCGAGTGAGAAGCGAACCCAGGCCGTGTGCGTGGCAAGCGTGTGTTCTACCATACAGCCATGCCCCTGCTGGGAAATACAGTGAAAATAACTTGCTCTGCTTGGTTCGCAAACGGAAGCGTCCTTTATATAGGCGTCGTAATATAACCTAATATCTCAGTAATATTGCGTGGTACAAGCGTACATTGCCATCGGGCGTCAGAACATCTGACTATAATAATGATTTCGTAGTTCAAAGTCGGCCGAGCATTACAAAAGGCACACACCTTACTGCGCGTATTCCCTTAACACCACGTAGTGGTTGCATAGCAAGTATGCACTAAGTGGTTAATGTACGCACTCGGGACAGGATATCGCTCTCGCATTCAACTCTTAAAGGGGAAGCTTAAGGGTCCCCCCAATTTTCTTTTTTCTTTCGATATGCGCAGATTCTATATCATTCGCTTTCTAGACAGTTGCTGATTTCTTGTCATTATTTCGGTGTGTCTGCCCAATGAGCTCCAGCCCAATCGTAGTCTTCGTTGAAATTCCTTTTCGTTGTTAGCCTGTCTTCTTAGTTCTAGTCCTAGGTGTACATATTGCTGTGTACACTCCGATGTATAGTTTCATTGCAACGAGGTTCGATCGCACTTCCGTTCATGCTGTCCTTCTGCCAAAGCTATTTTACGAAGGATTCACATAATTCATGAATGGCAGACTCTTGCTGACCGGAAGAGGGATATTGACACATCTGGCCCCTGCATATCAAACCTTTGCCATTCTTCATGCATAGCCATCATGGAGCACCTCATTTTACATTGCAACTCCCTATACTCATTGAAGGAACGGCGTCAATTTTCCACATGTCGAATTGATAGCGGTACAAAAGAGCATACCCGAGTGCCCTCATGAGTCATATTAGCCTAATTCGGAGCTGTTACAGGCTTGGGAAGCGTGAACTAGTATGTGCCTACCAACCCTCCCCCCAATCTCCTGATCAGTGACCTTCGGTCCATCCTTTTCCTGATAAAAAAATCTATCGGCCTACATATCGAGTACAGCTTTGATACGTTTTATGTACAGGAACAGCTTAACGTCCGTAACGGCACTAACACAGCCCCTGTTACAGGCAAGTGGGCCTTAATAAAATCTCGGAAAAGTTCATTTGGGCAAAATGTTAAGCACTGAATCTTGAGGGCAAGGCGAAAGAGGGGGGCGACGCTTTAATTACTTACTTGACGGCGTGACGGAATTCACGTTTGATTTTCATTCTATAATTGTTACTGAAGTCATAGGAGCCAATAGCCAGGGCGATCTTCCCTGTCCCGCGCTGGATTTGTTTCAATCTCTGGAAGACCACAAAATAATGAGTTGAATTATGGTTTTCCTCTCAAGGCCACGATACCATTGTCAAAAAAAAAAAGCCGTAGAGCAAAGCTTGCGAAATTTCGACAACCTGGGGGTCCTTTAACGCGAACCTAAATCTATGCACACGGGTGTTAGAATGTTGGATTTATCGAACTGCGGTCGCCGCGACCGTATTCGCTCCCGCGACCTACAGTACAGCTCTCGACCACCATAACTACGCGACCCCTACTGCAGATGCAAAACATTATAAGCATTACAGTGCTGTTTTAGTAACTGATGCCCATTTGAACATACAACTGATTTCGTAACAAGACAACACAATATATTTTTTTCTATATTTACTCGCAGCGAGAGCCTTAGGAGACGTGAACCAAAGGTTCACGTCTCCCTTCCTGAAGCGGAATAAGTTTTTTTTAAACATGCAAAGAGACCCATGCGCTCTTTTAGAAGATACGTTCGGAATGCGGTGAAATCGCATGCCATCATCCCCCCTCTCGGGTCCTCGAAAGTTTTTGTGTTTGGGTGGTAAAACTCTCTTCATGCCAGCTTTCTTTCACAGTTCAGTTTAAGCAAAAAGCACATGTCTCATAGCGGCCGTGACGAAAGTTTTTTTTTTTAGACAGTAGTTTACTGTAACCTTGGTTGCCCCAGAACCATTCAAGAAATTTCAAAAACATCAAGAATAATTCCAGCTAAAACATCCTGAGCTGCTCGTACGGCTTAGAATGGCTTATCGTGACGTTGAAGTCAACTTGCAGAAGTTAATATGAGACCGCATATACGTGAGGGCGGTAGGTGATCTTAGATGACATCCTCCGTGTCTCTATTCAGTACGTAGTATTTCTGAGGCACGGCTTGTCCATTAATGAACGACATCTTTTGTCGCCAGGCCTCCATAAAGCGCTTAGTAAGTAAAACTGGGCTAAAATAAAAGAGCAAAGTATCAAATAATATAATTACCAGATATAACCCAGAAGTAATAGCAATATTTAGCTTGAAATTCCTTAGAACTTTTCGTAAACCTTCGGCTGACTCCGGCGCCCCGCAAGAGAGGCCGCCACCGCTTGGCTGAAAGCACGATTTCTCCTCTCACGTGGTTTCTATGACGCTACATCTGAAGGGAGAAACAGCCTGACAGAACTCGCTGCACACGGCACGTATCTCACCTGCCGTAACGAGCAGGAAGTCGATATAAAGCGCAGCAAAATGTAGCGCACATGTTTCGCACTGAACTTGCGAATCTCCTCAACAAGGTTCTACTCACGCTGTGCAAATGCTACATGCTTCCGTCAAACCTTTGCGTCATCGAGCTCTTGGTAAAACAGCTGTGGGAACTCCACGAAAAGGAATCGCTGGCCTTGCTACGCACTTCCTCACGTTTCAAAATAGCGGAACTGCAAGTTCTTTGCATTTTACATTCCTCGACATAAAACGTGTCGTAACATGAAAGAAAGGAGTGCTGTTTCGCTTTATTTTGACTGGCAGAAGTAGTGTACTTGATAGAGGCAGCGAAAGTATGGGACCTCAAAGCATTTTGGCAGTTGTCATGTTCCCTATCAAGCCGAAATTCATAACAATGTGCCTTGATTATTATGCACTATTTGCGAGCAAAAGCTTGCGAAGGCTGCAGAAGCCTGTAGCTCAAGGAGATATGAAAGACGCCGGCTAGCTCCGCCGGCGAAGGCGCATTAAGGGGTGCCGGTGGGGAGGGGGGCTGTGTTGCTAGGGCACAAACTGCGGGTTCCGATCAAAATGCATGGTCGCGCACGCTTTCACCGCAGACTTCGGTAGAAGGCTCACCAATTTGCCCGTGCTGTGTTCTCGCCGCATACTTCGCGCTGAGGCGACAGGCAATACAAAAACCAGTTCGCTCCATGAAGCTACGCTAGGTCTTTACGCCAGCATTTCGCGTGTCTACTCCAGATCGGACCCTAAAAGAATCAGCTTCCAGCCTTACTCCGTTCAACATACCAATTTATTGTTGTCACATGCATTGCATCACCCTCGCGGAGAAGCTGTGACTTGTTTATGATATACCTTGAAAACCGGAACACAATGCGTAGTACATCTACTGTAAGTACAAATACAGACAATGCATGCAGCGCAGTGCCTCTCACACCCACCTCAAGCACGCCCTTCGTGCTCCTAACCGTTTCCTCGAAGTCTATTTGAAACGAAAGCACCGTGAGGAGTCCGTAGTGAATCATGCCTTCCCTACGTAATGCGTCCAGGTCGTTGGAGGCCTCGTCCAGACCATTCGCCGTCACATTCCTGCATTGGAAGTTTAAACTGTAATACAGTGATTACAGAAGCCACCTCGACATAGTTGATTGTTTACATAAAATCAATCCTTGATCACTGTGTAATCTCGAATCGATTGTTCCTTAGGATACGTATTCAGTAAAATGTTCTTACGCGAAGACTGCTCCTAGGAAACCGACGTCAGCTAAGGGCGCCGTTCGAGATGTTATTACTAGAGAACGGATTTTTAGGCACTAAGAAATCGTGTGTTAGGCGCCATAGATAGGGAGCCAAAACAATATTTTAGGCACCAAAAACAGGCTGGCAAAACACGTTTTAGGCCTCCAACGTCGCATATGAAGGCAACATACACAAACATACAAATTTTACATAAACTGAAATAATTTCAGAACAAAAACGTGCGTGACCTATCCCCGAGAGGAAAGGAAAATAAATAAATAAATAAATAAATAAATAAATAAATAAATAAATAAATAAATAAGTTAATAAATCAGCTTCGCACAACGGGTACCAAGCCTGAAGGAACGGCGTAACTGGGCGGCTTGCTTCGTTTCTGTTTATTGGTTGCTGTCTTTTTTCATCTCTTTCCTTTCCTCTAATTCCTGTGTTATTTCTATGCCTTTCTTTCTCATCGTATATATTGCTTTCTATTTCTCGCTCTTCATCTTTCTTCTTTTCCTTTTTCACCCGCTGTCTATTCATCTGTTTCTAGGTCATGATTTCTTTACCTCCTCCTCCTTTCCATTTTTTGCGGACCCGTACCCTTTTCCTTCTCAAGTCCCGTTTCTTTTCCAACCCATGTGATCTACTACACTATACAATGCCATGTCCTGCTCGACTAGCGTGCGTGGATGACCTAGTGGTTACGATGCTCGCATTCGGATGGTGGGCACGCGGTTTTTAATCCCGCATCGCGAAGACAGGTGGTGTCTGTCACCCAGGTTAACTCCATTCCTTGATCTTGCTCGCATGTGTTTGGGGGGGGGGGGGGGCTTAGTCCGTCCCTCCTTCCCGCGTCCCACACCACCACAGCGCATGTGCGTCCCCTCCCCCTCTATCTCCTCTCCTACGGTCCCGCCCGTTCTCTACTCTAGCAATCCTCTACCGGAGCGGCGCGCACAACAGGCGGCGCGACAGCTGCATACTCCGCTGGGGGGCGCCAAGGTTGTTCCGCGGTATGAAAATGACGGAGCGCGCGCGCCTCATTCTCTCTCCTGTGCAGCGCCGCGATAAGCGCCCGGGCAGCTGCCGCGAAACGAGAGCGGCGACGTTTTTCCCGCTCAAGCCAGCCATATCCCCGCTGCTTCGCATCCACACATGGTTCCCTTTAGCGGGAGGTGGGAAGTTTTGTTAATTTGGCCATAATTGGCCACAATATGGTTGTAGTGCGGATGATCCTCGCAGCATGGCATGCACGAAGCGTGAAAATGTGCCACACAAAGGTGCGAAAACGGCATTCTCGAAGAACCAAACGGCCACGGGTCCGTACGTTATTTTGATTTAGGGGCACTGAGTGTGCAATGTCACAAAACGCATATATTTTGGACAGTTTGGAACATTAGAATTATAACGTGGACAACTTGGCTCGTTGGTAAGGAATGGAACGTTAAAAGATTGATTGAAACATTAAGAACTTCAGCCGCAGTCAGCATGTTAGCTTGCTACATTGCTCAGTAGCTACCATGGAATGCACAAACGATCAGTTTCTGGCAATTTTTTCCGGTGAAAACACTATTGTCACGTGAGCGTGGTTGTGTTGGTGGTAAGGTTTTTCATTGTTTCTATCGCGTTCACTCAATGGTGTCTCTTGCACGGCATAATTTTCTTCGGACAGCTTGTATGTCTTCAAGTATGTGCAATGTTTCCGACTTACTGAAAATCAAACGAGATTCCCAGCTGCATAACCCTGTACTTAGGGCCCCTCTTCTGGAAGACATCCCAGCTGACGGGGTCTTTTGCTGCTTGAATTCTGCCAGCGGATGTGATCACGTTGGTGTAGAAGAGGTAGTCACAGTACTCCTCTGGCGGGTACATGTCTTCTCGAATGGCTGTCTCGCTTACGGTGCAGATGATCAGCTTCACTGCGAGTTGGTAATAATGAAACAGATATGACTCTTCCGTGTATCTATTACTTATTCTCTTTATCGAGGTAAAAGCCATACATGTCTCACCAAACAAAAAAAGGTGACCTTCGGCGTCGGTGAAGTCAACACTATACTGATACGAAGGACCATCATCGCGCAATAAGTTTACATTACGACGCCATCATGACGCGAGATCACAGACACTTGTGAAGTCATCTGGATATCAGATATCTCTGATATTTGTGATGAAATAATGACGCCATATAGACTTCACCTCATGGCATTCTCGCTTGGTAAAAGGTGAGCCGTTCCGGAAGGCGCGTGAGGTGCCGAAAGCTTGTAATGTCTCCTCTCTAGGATATCGAAAAAACACAATAATGCAGAAAGATTTTGGGGCGGGATGATTGACGAAGCAGAGTGGGGAGAAAAATCAGACAGTGGCTTCAGCCTTCGAGTAATCTTAAAGGGCCCCTCACCAGATTTGACAATTTTGAACTTACGAGCGCAATGCGTACACTGGGCGCTCACGATCACATCTGCCAAAATTAGGATTGCTACGCGCCGCCTAAATTGGTCAAATTTGAAGGTGAACACTGCTTGTCCATCTTCTCGCGCGCGCGCGCCCGGAGAATGAGGCGATGGCACACACGATGAAATAGCTCTACGTAGTTGGTGCTGTGACGTTGTTCCTCTCCGTAGACGCCTGTGCTTTGACGTCGGCAGCTGTAGCACGTGACACTACGATAATTATTTGAGAAGACATGTGTAGCTTGCGTCATTTATAACTTGAATAGATGGATAAAATTTGAGAACAATAATAAAACTCCCAGACTTAAGCTTTGCGTGTTTTCTTTTGCAATTTTTACTCCGAATCACCGCGAGATGAGAGACTAATCTGCCTCCGTTTCCCATGCGAAGGCTACACGGGACAAGCAGCAAGGGTTTGACGGTCGCGTCCTCGCATCATGGTTTCGCGCCGCTTCAATACATTCGTTTTCTCAGCTTCTAAGAACCGATTAGAAAAATTCTTGTGGCATAATGTTCTTTATTGGGCGCGCAACAACTGCCAGTGTCTAACTGAAATTCGTTATGTCACCTGGTGAGGGGCAGTTTAAACGAATGCATAAGGAACCCTGTACAAACGAATGCATAAGCTACACGTACATCAGACCTGTGCAGCAGAGGACATGAAGTAAATACACAGGTATTTAACTAACAGTAGCTTCCCAGCGTACAACAATATTACAAAAGAAAGACGACAATCAAGACACAAACTTTCAGTGCGAACGACATATTGCCTATTTCCGAAATCGTAAAAAAATACCGTCCATAATTCAGCCAGAAACAACAGCGAACTATACCAAGCAATGAAATTGAACATGTCAATAGAAAATTGCGAGTGTCGGAGCAAAATTACTTTGAGTGAATCATTGGTGCGAAGTTTTTACAGGATTTTTATTAACGCAAAAGCCTTGAGTACGTCAACACGCGCTAAACGGAGAAAATACAGAATGCGGCATGAAAAAAAAAAAAAAAACTCGTGACCTCAGCACGTGTAATGCATATCGCTCGAATCGAAACCACATATTTTCTGTACCAGCGAACACTGGCATTCTCAAGGTGATGTTTCTCTGTGACCTTGAAAATGCCGTCTAGCCACCTTGGGCATGCCGTGCCTCATTTTATGTCATCGTCATTGCACTTCGCCCAACGAAGTATTTCGCACCATCAAACCAGCAGCTGATAGGGAATCATCATCAGAGACGGTAGGCGTAAAAACACGCACACGAGGGAGAATTCAAGAGAACACGAACGCCAACTAGCAACTGATAGTCGGTGTTTGTGAAATCCTCAAGATTTTCTAGTGTCCGCCTTTGCACACGTAGAGACTTTTATTATAAATACCTGTAACTACATCACCTTTCCGCGATTCTAAAACGGAGGGAATAAAGGCCGCGAATGCGATGTGTGGACTCGCTTGTCCAAGCGGAAACTGTACGTCGGGGTAAGATATGTGTTAATTCCCGCTAGAAGATACACACGTCGGAGATGGGGCTTGGTGGCGACGTAACGTGATCAGCAGTTCCGGTGGGAATGGCCACGTCCTTTCTGGACACTGCTTTTGCGGACGACTGTTGAGTGCCCGCTTTCTCGAACAAAGCCACGTAACGCTTTCGTGCTCAAGTGCGTCAGTTTTACTTAAGCCTGCTACCCAACGCCCTTCCATATTGACAACAGTTGGATAGTTTCGCTACCTGTCGTATTACGTTGGCTGATCCCGGCTCTGCACTATTTTAACAATGCAATAAATTTTTGCTTGCGTACTGCTATGCATACCACTCGCTATTTCAAATGCTTCTGGTTTTTGCGAAATTGCCCTTGAGCAATTCAATGTTGAAAAAGAAGTTAGGTGCAGAAGTATGTGGAAAATGGGCGCTTACCTGGGGTTGGTGTGGTCGTTGTAGTCGTTGTGGTAGTAGAAGTTGTAGTAGTACTGGTGGTTGTAGTGATCCTAGTTGATGTGGTTGTAGTCGTGGCGGTTTTAGGCGTAATTGTTGTTGTTGTGGTGGTTGTTATGGTTGAAGTCATGGTGCTGCTTATCGTTGTTGTTGTAGTAGTCGTGGTTTCAGTCGTTTTGGTAGGCGCTATCGTGGTTGGTGCAGTCGTGCTCGCCATAGTCGGGGTTGCTGTAGACGTAGCCGTGGATTTCGTGGTTGCAGAACTTGTCGCTGTTACCGCCGTGGTTGCAGCTATCGTGCCGGAGCTTGCCAGTGGAGACGGGTGTGCTGCGAGAAGTTTTAAATATACGTAGCGTCCATTGATTTCGCGGTGCAACGCTTAAGCTTAAAGGGGCCACAACACAAAAGGTGCAGTTCGAATCACATATCATACACCACACATCCCTACACTTCTGGAGAAACATGTGCAGCTGCGGTGTTTACAATGCTAAAAAAAAACGCATGACAGCTCCACTGCTCTGATACCTAAGGAATTGGGTAGCACGGACATGCAGTGATTTGGGTTCGTAGAGGTCCCACCACTCCTTTTACCAAAACGACGGTGAAGCCAACGTTTCAGGTAAGCATGCAGGGCTCCCCAGGCACGAGCAGAATCACAGTGTGCGACATTGCGCTACCTTTCCTGCGCAAGCTCGTTACGGCTGTTGAGATATGCGTCGCCAACAGCTACTACAGCGACTTCTGCGCACTGTCGCGCCGGCGAGTTTCAATGGACAGAGGGAGGGGCGTTTTCTCTAACCAAGGCGGTCGCACCCTCTTTTGCACCCCGCTAGAGTCAACCCGATGTTCAGACCTTGTTCGTTCATTTCAACCCCGCTTTCAGCATTTCTAAACTTGTAGGGAGCCTGAAGTGAGGCTTTCACCTCTAGCCTTCTAGCCTGTAGTGAGCTCTTTATGTTGAGCGTGTTAACGCCACGCGAGATGTATGGACGAGACGCCGGGCGCTTGAAGTGTTAGAATTTTATTGTACTGTCAATGAAACTACAGAGGAACTTTGCGTCACAGAGGAGAGGGAATATTTTGTTGATTTTACGTTATCTGTGTACGCCGTCATGTTTTAATTCGTAATGTGTGCGTCTTAACGATAAGCCCGACGTAGTATGGTCAGCATGTTGTGTGGTGGAGGGTACCGTAGGCGTTCTCATCCATAGTAATCGAGAGGGTCTTGATATCCTAGGCGTTCCGTGTTTGTGTCGTCCTCATCTGGGTCGGATAGCTCTTGCTCCGGTTCCCGGAGAGTGAGCAACCGGGTAGCTGCATGTGCGCAGTCATGACCAGGAAGAGAGGAGTGCCCAGGAGTCCAGACAAGTGGGAACTTACATGGTGTGTGGAATGTGGGTTTCAAGTTGCGGTGTTGGTGTTGCGAGACGATACCGTGCGTGAAGGCTCAACAGGCGTACCCGAAATATGTAAAAATATAATTTCATATCAAAACTTCCGCGTTCAGCCAACTTTGGCAGTCGTTAGTTATATTTTGTGTATTCATACTAACCATAGCACAGTAGCGATAACCGAGTTCCTTCGTGCCCGGCGAAAGAGAGCAGCCAACGTCAGGTCACCGCGACAGAGAATTGCACAGACCCGACGCCGCCATCTATTGCGCAACGCCGGTTTCTTTAGATCAGCAATGGACAATATGGTGCCTCCTGCCCCTGTAGTCATCTCGGCAGCGCTTGAGTGAAGTCACATTCACACTAAAGCTCGAAGCCACCAGCGGTACGCTCACTTTGCCCCTTAAAGCTTGACAGTTGTCGGGGCAACTGTGTTCGCCAGAGCGACGGCGTACTGCTTCACCGGAATCTTTTATTTCGGTCTGCAAGCATACTGATACATTACTACATCTAATATTCAAGGACAAAGGGCCACTACCATACTACCGTGCACACCGTCAATTATAGTGGCCTGGTCATCCCCACTTGATCCGCCGTCATGCCAACGCGTTGGATTGGTGTCATCCGCGGAAGAAAAGAATGACTGCTACCAATTATGTCCCCTCTTACCGCTTCTTCCGAGTTAGTCTAACTTTTGGGATCTTTCTCAACGTCTTCTTCATGAAACAAATCTGGCTGCGGCAATGATTACGGAAGCAAGAGCCTTCGAGGAGTTCGCTGGGCCACAGATATTGCGCAATTTCTTCTACACGACGTCATACCTTACAATGTCCTTCATGCACTCATCACAGATCGTAGCCACTGTTTGCTCCCTAGATTTACTGATGGCATATTTCCCTCCTGCGTGACAAAGCACAAGCTTTTGACTCAACGCAACATGTGTGGCATTCCCATAATGATTAGTGTCTCTGTGATTTTTATTTCGTTGGATGTGAATTTAACTCCAACTTCATGTATTGAAGAACACGAAATGGTAACATCGGCTACTATCTAGCAATTGTTAAACGTTTCGTGGTATTCGAGAAAAGCCAAGCTGTTCATCAGTTTCCACACTAGATGGCTGCCTGCAGGTATATGTTAGGATTACTGCACACACGTATACCTCTGACATAAACTCGGGAAAGGTGCACCTACCTGTGGGTGCTGAGGTAGACACCCGCTGTGCCGTGATCCTTGGACTGCGTCCCGCCTGCGGAGTCCTTGAAACAATTCTCGCGACTATTATGGTCGTAGGTGGGGATGAGGAGGGTCCACCAATGTCAACGACGTCCTCGGCAGCGGTGACACTAGAATCGTCCTCAGCTGCAGGGCAACAGGTAGTTTGAGGGATAAAAGGGTTGCTCACCCGACACAGAACAAAAAAAAAAGCATGAGACACACATCGGGCGCCAAGTGTGTGTCTGATTCGTGTTTTCTATGCGTACCCCATGGTGGGCGACACCTTTATCCACAAGATTCTGTACCAACAAGCCCTGACGCGCAACACTGCACAACAGCAGGGATGGCTCGGTGCCGTGACATTAAATTGTCAGCTCTCTTCGTTGGCCGAAACCACGCGGCACATTGCGACCTTCGGTGCAACTTCGATACAACGTCGTATCCAGCAACATTTTCTGTTCCACAGATTTTTTCATCACTTCAACCTTTCCTCTTCCTCTGAATTAATGTCATGCTTTGTGTTCCACGACCACCCAATTCGACATTTTATGAATGACACTAGAAAGGGGGGCTATCTACTGCTGTTTACTCATGAGTAATGCAATGACCGAATGGAAAGCAACAGAAACACCGCTAAAAGTTATCTGGCATATATGTTACTCAATATCATCTCTGAAATCGGTGCGCGTTAGGAAGTCACTCCGGCACAACTGGCAGACGCAGTCTCTCAAAAGCAAGAATTTTCTTCAGCGTCGACGCTACAATTATCATTGTTTGTTATACAGCCGTGTATGGCGGTATTTGAAAAACTATCTATTTAGCGTTTCACAGATAGTTGGGCTCGTTGTGTAGTAAGACACGTTGCTGCAAGAGCCCAAATACGGCCAGTCCTCGACGAGTCCTTGACCTAGTAAATGTACGTAAACCTTTCGGAGTACATGGAACTGGGCTAGTTGGTACTGGGCTATTATATTACAGTGTGACAAGAACGATAAGAAGCTAAGGCACACACACGGCGGGACGCCGTGCGCGTGCCTAAACATTTTAGAAACGAAGCTGTTGTAGCTGGGCGTAAAGTGCTGGGACCCAAAATTATGATCACCATGAACCGGCACGCGCTCTTTTCGTTGGCGTCTCATCTTACGCTTCACTCGCAGAACACGTGCATTGATCTGTCCGGCGTATAGCAAGGAGGATGCACTAAGCGAAGAGGTTGGAGGGTGAGGAGGAGTGCGAATAACGAAAAAGAGAAACACAAAGAAATATATGAAAACAGACGAGGTGGCGGGATGTGAACCCATGTAGCCACGAGCCGACGGCGAGCGTCCTAACTACTCCACTATCCAGGCATGCCGATAGAATATAGCATACTCTCGTAGACTATTGTATAGCAAGGTGCTAGAAAAGAAAAGTGAGGGGGGAGGGAGTAAAGTATAGCATATAAAGCATTAGAAAGAGAAACGGAGAAAAAAAATACAATATAGAAAGAGATATGAAAGTGAGAGAAGCGAAGAAGAGAAAGAAATAAATAGAGATGAAAAAGATGGGAAGTAAGCGGAAGCAGGTAAGAAATAGCGAGAAAGTGAGACTGTGGTGTGCGCGCCAGGAGTGAGTGTGCCTGTGGTAGCGGCGATGGAAGACGACGAAGACAACGATGCTGATGCACGGGCAGACGAGAAAGTCACGTGCGGGACAAGGTGAAGGGAAAGAGAGACGGCTTTCGGCATGAAACCGAGTCGGGGGAGCGGGCCGGAGTGCAACTTCTGCGACGTGTTCCAGAAGTCGAAATTAAGGGCTTCACCTGGCTGTGGGTACCCTCCGCCTTCAACCCATGGCTTGAAGGATCAGGGGCCTGTAAGCCAGCGCCTGACTCCCCAGAGACGTCGCCCGACTAGTCCTCGCGCATCTACTCGTCTCACGGAGTAATTCGAAAGTTGGTGAGCCTGCGCCGGACATTCTGACAGTCACATTGAGTCGAGATGCTCATTATCCTGTTAATGTTCTTTTTGTGATCGCGTCGTGTGCTTTCCGTGTGTGTGCTTGTTTATTTTTGTCCATGTGTGTATAAAGTGCATTCAGAGCATGCATCAGCCTCGTCAATCAGCGGGACCGTCAACGTTCTAATTCTACATCTTATGAAAAGAACCGTTTCTCATCACAGAGACAAAGGAGCAAACAGAAAGAGAGATGACAGAGAAAGACGAAGAAATAGAAATAAACATATGCAAAAAAAAACGCAAGAGAAAACTAAACAGAAACATAAATGGCCGCCCAGCTCTACCGAGAATTATACAGAAATAGATTTCCCAGCGAGCGACGACGGGCCTGTGCGTTGCTGTGTCATGTCTTGCGTCACTAAGTGAAACCTTTTATTTAAGGAACCTTTTCATATACGTGACTCTAAACTTGTTCACCTACGCAGAGTAGTCGCGACACATATACTCGCAAATATCAGATACGAAGAAGGTGAAAATGGGTTCCCACGTGTCAGCCCACGTTCTCCTCACCCGAAATGTAGAAGTGCTACTTCGATATCAATGAAGGCGATAGACGTCTGACTTAAGGACTTCCCTTCGTTTCCTTTAGGTACATACAACGCATCCATGATTTCTTTGCATCGGGTATCCTTCCGTCTGGAAAGCAGTGTCTTGGTCAAAGAGGGGTTGATGGGTCTAAAATTTTATTGGTGCCCGCAAGGCTCACGTTAGCTCGCAGCGGGCGACTCACTTGTGGAGTCCGCTGCCCCGCGGGTCTGCTGGATAGCCCTGAGTTGGTTACCCAGGAGGGAGCTTCGGAGGGCTACCGCCCACCTGGCCGACGTAGTACTGGGGTTAGTGTACGTTGCATTGCACTCGCAGAGCATGTGTGCAAGCGTGGATATATCCCCGCTTGCGGGGCAAGCGTCCCTGGGGAACACCTCGCGACTTATGGCGTGTAGGGAGCTCATATTAGGGTACGGCTCCGTCTGAAATAGTCTGAAAGTAAGGGCCTCTGGCGTATTATGTTTCGGGTGAGGGAGTGGGTACACTCTTCACGATGTAAAAATAGTTTGTGATTTCGTTGTACATGGCGAGCGTGTCCCTTTTCTCCGCAACGTGGTTGTCGCCCAGACGCTGTCCGGAACCGCCTCGGTCAGCTAGCGCACGCGGTCTCGTGGGCACACTTGGTTGAGGTTGGGGAGGCACCCTTGACCTGTCCGCCGTGCGCAGGAAATCGGATAAGTACGCGGCGCTTGTTACCGTCTTGGCCGCCACTCCGGAGCACGCTCAGGGCTTCCTCGAAAGACGCCGCTGTCGGAAGCTCTGATAGCAGAAATGCTATACATGACATCCCTTTCGCCTTCCAGGATGGCCAAAGCAATGGCCACTTGCTAGGGAATCGTGTCATCATTACGGACCGATGTGCAGTTGGTGATGTGCTGTTTGGATTCGATGACGCCCGCGGAGAAGGCGCGGCTCCCGCGGTACGCTGCCACGTCGACGAAGCTGACGCTGTCCTATTGACTGCGGATGTGAATGAGCATTGTGGCGGCATTGGCCAGTCGCCTGCCATGGTTGTGCTTGGGATGGACGTTCCTCGCGACTGGTGCTACGGTAATGATGTCGCGAATGTATGGAACACCTGCCTCGTCTTTTTTAATGGCTGATCTCTCGCACTATATGTCTACCGGCCTCAGAGGTCGAAAGGCGCGAGAACTGGGCCCACTCCTGCGGTGGCTTGGCAATCTCCTACAGCGTATGGTGCATTCGGAGCTGGAGCAGGTGCTGGGTGCGCGTCCTGATCCGGATCGCGAGGGCCCGCTTGGTGATCTTTCTCAGCATGTCACTGAGCTTGTCGCGCTCGTTAAGCTGCAAATTCTGTATAGCTGCGCAATACGAAAAGTGGCAGAGCACGAAGGCGTTGATAAGGCGAATGAGGTTGTCTTCCTTGAAGCAGTGGTGACGGTTGGTCATACGCCGCACCAGTCAAACCTCGTTATCTGTCTTGGATGCCAGCTTGTGTATAGTTTTAGCGTTGGAACCGTTGGAGGCAATGGTCATGCCTAGGACCCGCATAATGTCGACTATGGGTATTGAGCCGCCTAATCAGGTGTGGAGCTTGATCTTACTCTCCGCTATCGGTTTCCATCCCTTGCACTTGGGCCGTCGCTATAGGGTTGGTAGAGAAGGAGCACCACGGACTTTCTTGGGGAACACCTGAAGCACATGGGACAGAGGCAATCTTCGGTGGTGTCTGTGGCTCCCAACAGGACGCGCTCTACCTGTCCGTCACTGCCGCCTAGTGGCGTAGCCAGGGGGTGGCACACCAAGCGCGTGCCCCCCCCCCCCCCCCCCGAACGTTTTTTTCGCCATGGCATACATAGCGAAAAATGGCCATTTGAAGGAGGTGCCCTCCCCGAAATCAAGGAGGTGCCCCCCCCCCCCCCCCCCGAAAAAAATTTCTGGCTACGCCCCTGCTGCCGCCTGAGCGCCAAATTGTGATATTGTCGGCGTAAATCGTGTGGTTAATGTACTCGTGCACAATAGCCTCTTGGACAAACTGACCATGGCACGCCTGAATAGGGTAGGCGAGATCAACGATCCCTGAAGGATACCGTGCGAGCCGAGCTCGATCTCTTCGGAGGCAAGGTACGCCGCCCTGAGCGTGGCTTTCCTACGGATCAGAAACAATTTGGTGTACTCATAAAATCTTACTTCCAGGCCAAGCACGGTGATTCACCGTAGCACGAAAGAGTGGGCAACATTGTCGAAGGCTTTCCCCAGGTCCAGGTCAAGAATTGCCCGTATGTTTGGAGTGTTTCGTTCGATGACTTCGTGCTTGACCAATTTCATAGCATCTTGGGCCGGGAGCTTGGCCAGAAAACCCATCATGGTGTGCGGGTAAAGCTCAAGGTATTCCAAGTACCGGGCCAGTGTCATGAGTAAGGGGCACGAGGCACGCGCCCAACGATGGAAAGTGTTGATGGTGTGCGAGGAGTGGAAAATTCCTCGATGGTATGCGCCCCTGCCGCGCTCGCCCACGCGACTGGTCTGTGAAGAGCTCGTGGCACGCGACCCGAGTTGTGGCGAAAGAACCACAGGGGAAGAAAAGGCATTGTCTGTGGGACACCGTTCGAAGCAGGTCGAAGAAGCCAGCGTATCACGGGTGAAGATAGCGGCGGGTGCCGGGTCCGGAGGTGCTGCACCTCGAGTCTAGGTCGACCTCGGCGATGACCGGGCGAGGCCACTACGGACTTGAAGCATCCTCGTCACAGCGGGTCCCGGAGCACTCGCAACGCTTCACCGTCACTCGCAGGACGGCTTATACCCACAGTACAGTCCCCGGAGTGTCCCGTCGTCAAGTGCACGCAGTTGGAACAATGGACCGAGGTGGCAGCTAGGCCTAACCAGTCCGCTTCCGCGTTGCGCACGACGAGGACCGGGAAACAAGCAAGAAGCGGATCATCGAGTTGCTGCTGAGCAACGGCGACCGCAAGAAAGGAGAGGGCGTCGACGGCGAGCGCGGCTCAGCACGGACGACGACAGATCGACCGAGACGCCGCGTCGACCGTCGCACAAGTAAGGGCGTTCCATTTCGGACGCAACTGAGACTAGTGTGGCCGGACAGCTGAGGCAGTTAGGAACTGAGTTTAACTAAAGTAGGGAGACTTTAGCTTAAGAATTCGCTGTAGGAATTCGATTTTTGAGTAGTGCTGCATTCAGCTCAGTGCTTGTATGTATTTGTGTGTGTGTGTGTGTGTGTGAATTTTCGTTTGAGGTTTAGCAGTGTTAAAGATAAAGTGTGTTTGCCGTGTCACCTCCGTCTCCCGTCTCTCTCTCAATCCCATCCACTACAAGCGCTCCCGAGGTAATACGTGACATAACAGCCAGCCTGTTCATCACCGTGTGTTCGGTCATCTTCCCAGACAGGACGTGTGCGAAATGGAGCGCAGGTTGTCCAGGTTGGATGGCTTGGCGGGCTTGGCGATCAGTCTGATATGTGCGAGCTTCCACGGTCGTGGGCCTCGCCACTCTTCCACGACTCGTTGATGACTTCGGTTAAGTAGTCAATCAACAGATCGTCCAAGTTGCGCAGGATCTTGTTCGTTATGCGGTTGGGGCCTGCGCGCGGATCTTCCACTGAGCTCGTGGATCACTCGGCGAACCTCTTCGTTACATATATCGGCGTCCGTTCTCCGCTCAAGAGTATTTGATGTACGTTTTTGAGGGGCTCGAATCGATAGGGAGGTACTTTTGCACCAGCCGCTTCATGACATGACCTTCTCGCCGGGCTCCTGCCTGAGCAGGTCCCATGTCATAGCATAGCAAATGTCTAGTTTCTTGCGGAAGAGCAAACAGCGCACAAGGATGGGGGGTGTAGCGCAAAATGTTTGGGACTCCTTGACCGTCAAAGCCGACGACAACCGTGCCGGTGCTGCCAATGTGCTTGGCTGCCAGGGTGAGTGGGTTCAAGTCATTGACGGTATTTTCAGTAACATCCGGGCCGTAGGCGAGAGGGATGCCTCGCATCACGCCCTTGAACGTGGAATGGGGAGTGCCCTCGTAGGCACTGACCTCGTTGGTCCGACCCAGACCGACGATCTGCCGGACCCTGACGTAGCGCTCTGCATTCTCTCTACTCGGTGTCCTGACATCTATAATATTCCGCTGGACGCCGGCATATAGCGTGTCGCCCCGCATATCTTCCGTGCACATGCTACTGGCCGCCTGGATTGCATCAGCCACCATGGTGGAGCCAGTCTTGGTCATATTGAGGCCCTACGTGGCCGAATCACGATCTCGGTATTCTCCCTGGGGAGCTGGAGCATCCGGTCTGGGGCATCCGGGGTATGCTAGTCTTCATGTTATTGCCAGTGCTGCGGTCCGGTTAGGAGTACTACGTCCGGTTAGGAGTAGTGCCATTAGGATTAGCGCCTGCTACGCACGTCACAACTGTTCTGGCACCTGCAGAATGCTAACCGCGAGTTATGTCCTCTACAACCACTCTAAATACCATTTTCCTCCCTAAGCTGCTCTGAGAAGAGTGACAAGGGCCCCTGGAAACGGCGACGGGCCTGGCGCCGCGCCACAGTGGGCTTACCTCGTTAGGCTTAGCCGAAGCGGTGGCGTGGTCGGAAGGAAAACGTTCGTAAAACCTGAAAATAGTCCTCTTAAAGGGCCCAATTTGGCGCCAATATAGTCCTGGCACCTTCACGGATCCGATTCAAACAATGCACAAGAAGCACTCGCAAAATTTACTTGAAAATCATTGTACTAAGCAGAAGCCGATCGAGGGGCGTCACCCGCCATTCGGCACCCGTGGAAGAGGGGACTAAATTCGCCATCCTCGCAATTTTAGTAGCGTGGTATCTTGGCGAAGTGTTGTGAGAAGACAAGTACAACCTGAAGGGAATCACTGCATGACCTCATGTTGCAGTGCACTGCAGAAATTGAGAGGTCGGCACATGTCTTCTTTTCGACCAAGCCACTGCTAAGTACTAACACAGATGCCCTATCCAGAGAAATTATGGAATCATTCTGCATAAAAGAAAAAAAATGAAAGGTAGTACATATACCGGCCGTCTATCACCCTCTGTGACACCGAGATAGCACTCCTGTACTTCGGGTGCGCAGAAATTGGACTTACACGTGGGAATAGCTTGTCCATAATTTTTCGTATCTAATCTTTACGAGTGTAGGTGCCGCGGCTATAGTGCACAGGCGTGTAACCTTGGTCGTCCCTATTGTAACACGTTTTTTGAATAAAAAATACATTGAGTGGATTGTGTGCACTGTGTCCCCTCGTGAGCGTATATTAGCTTTTTCCTCGTTCTTGTCATGCTGAAACATATTGAACAAGTAGATATCTCGCTTTCCACATAATGTAGACTCACATATGTTTCAAACGTTGCATGTGGGGTATGCCTTGAAGCAATAAATTCTCGTCGGTGTCGGTAACATTGCAACTTTATTGCCGCTTACTGCAAACCTGGCGCTGCATGAGAAAATTGTCGTTTGCGGAGCGGAAGATGAGTCTGCTCACTATTCTGGAGTATGCTGCGGTGGAAAAGCACAGGAAATAGTTTACGCGCTTGCATTTGATCTCGTGTAGCTTGGAGCCACAGAAATACCGGCATTATTTTCGTTTTCACCGGAAATGCCCTCGTATATGTCAAAACACGATTACACCGTGTAGAGGTGCACAGGGCAAGATGCCACTTTGCCGAAAGCAAATGAGTAACAATAGCTTGGCCACAGGGAGAGTTATAGTGCTTTATAGACACTTCTTAAACGCCAAGTCTACCAGCATAATACATAAAATAAGCTTCAGATCAGGAATCTTTGCTCGTGGCTGGCGAGAATTATTATTGGAACGTGATCTCTTTAATATTTCTGTCTACCACGTGCATTGTGCTCAAGTAGACTACGAAATGGGCGCTCACCTATTTCGGCGGTAGTAAAGGCGAGTACAGTCAAAAGGCTGATCATGACCCCGAGGCACACGCACATCACAATTGTCAATATGGTTGCACCTGGTTGGGACACGCTGCAAAGAACGCCATTTTTGCTTTGGTTTTTTTTTCAGAAATGTCACTAACCTCCGTGTCTAGAACGTCCATTCACTCGGCGCTCCGCCTTCCCACGACAATGCCACTCTAAGGTCCATCTTTTGGCAAGAATATTCGCTGCATATGAGCGCTGCAGAACCGCTGAGTAATTTTCAGTTAAGTGGTGGCGCTGTGCTCAGCTCAGTCAAGTGAAGAGCTAAATTCGAGTCAAGGCTTTTTCCAGAATGCGGGGGTAAATATGGTCATAATTTTAGAACAAAAATTTTCGAAATATACGCATAATTTTATAAATGTACGCATTAATTTGTAGTTTATCGCACATGAAAAGATCATTGTCATTCGTTATTACGAGGGCTTGATTGGTTTATTGAACACTGCATCAAGCTAATTTTGTAATTCTTCGCCCATTTAGAAACGACGCGGCGTGGACGCTACAGAGAATCGTTACTTGTCGCCTCTTGAACAGGAAAGGACTCGTCACACCCAAAGTATCGTATATGGAGGTTCGGTCCCTGCCGGCAGCAAGTTGCCTTTTTGTCCACTTAAGTTTATTCCCACCTCTATGACAATTGGTCAGATACACTTAAAGCACTACAATTAACATCCCCTATACCTTGCTCGGCTTCATCATCTGCTGGTATTCATTAAGGTTATAATATAGTGACCCAGCTCACGTAGCTCACAAAAAAAAATGTCTTACGCTGAAAATTTTCCTAATAATGCAGGGAATCAAGATTTAGAAAATACCGTGACCGAAGCCGGCAGGCGAAGGGGCAAACGCACTTACGATATACAACGTTTGTGGATTCGGAAATGGTTACTAAGAATCCTGCATCTAACCGTAAAATATTCGTAACGGCCGTCGTTCAACGTTGCATGGGCGGTTACTACTTTTATAGCAGCTATTTTCTTGAGCTCGAACTTCGAATCAACAAGTGAGATTAGTTAGTTGTGGCTATATCGTGCTCCCATTGGTGCATTGTGCAAAATAACTGCAGGCTATGTGTCGCTAGCAGTCATCTCTAGCTTCTTTTCGCGGTTTAGGTGATGAGTGATGTGTCACCTTGTTGCGCAGATGAACGACAATACATCACTGAAGTGTACTAGCATAGTGCGAATGATATGTGAGGGTGCAAACCCTCCCAGAGTTTTACCTGAACGTCCGGGCGTCGACCGCCGTGCCGATGAGCGTCGTGTGACGAAGCACAGCGTGAAATGAGCGAGAGTACTCGCATGTGCGAAATAAACAGTCCAGTGCAGCTTTCGTCTTTCAAGATTCTATGCGACGCTAACAGAACCCGCCGGATTTTTTTGTACCCGTTTTGTTTTCAGGGGCGAAGCTCTTTAGGGTCAAGGCTTGTCCGGCATCTAATTGATGTATCGGCTACATAATTACACAGCTGTTAAATAGCCACCTTTTGACGTTAACAAAAATATTAAAAATAAAACAAACAAAACGGGACTATCTAAAACACCTAGAAGCACATGCCCTTTATACTAGTCGGCGAATGCAGTGCCGACATTAGGGACTTTGGGACCTAGCTTTGTCGTCGAGGCTCATTGTCCGCTGTCAGGGTGGTTAGAAAACTTTGTTATAGGCGACACATATGCGTGTATGTGAATAAAAAGAGGTTAACAATAGACGAACAACCATCATAATTGTGACAGAACAATATAAAACACCAACAAGCACAAACGCTTCGTACTAGTCGGCGACTTCAACGCAGTCATTATGGACCTTAGGACCTAGCTTCGCCCACTCGTCATCTTTCACTTCGTGGAGATGTGTGGATTTTAAGGCGACAGCCTTTAATGTCTCATGCTCCCGTGCGTCCGGCCGTCCGGCCGTCCGTCCTCCCCTCCAGTATCCTTCAACTTTTTGTTCTCTTTTTGGCTGCTATTTTGGACAAAGAAAGAAAGGTATCCCCTTCCCAAAGCTGACAAATTATTTTCAGTGCTTGCTGGAGGCGAAAAATTCTCCAAAGTTGATTTAAGCAGAGCGTACCAGCAGGTTGAAATGGATGAAGAATCACAACAATGCCTCACGTTGAACAGACCGGGTAACTACAAAAAGAGTCTTTTTGCAGTTACCCGGTTACTCTTCCGTACCGAATTCGTGCCAGCGAATTTACATGCATTTTGGATGATGTGCTAAAAGAGCTCACATCCGTCACTTGCTACCTTGGTGATGTTGTTACCTTGATTATAGAGAACCACCTACGTAATGTGAAAGCTGTTTTAAAATATTCTCGGAACGACGGCTTCGGGTGAAGCCTTCAAAATGCAATTTTTTTTCAAGAAAACCTGCAGTACCTAAGACACGTGATCACCAAAGACGGCGTATAACTTAACAAACGAAAATCTACGTGCTATCATGAACGTGCCGACTCCAACTAACAAGTAACACATTGATGCCGTCTGGGCCTTATCAACTACTAGGAGAAGATCGTTCAAAACTTTTCATCGATCTTGTTTCCTATGAACAAACTTGATCGAAAAGTGCAGTCTGGGTATGGGCTGCGTCTCGCGTAAAATCTTTTCAACAAGTTAAGTAAATGATAGCAACGCAGCCCATTTTGGCACACTATGACGCTCACCGCCCCTTAAAGATTGGGCGTGATGCCTCTGCTTATGGTGGCGGCACAGTGTTGTCTTATGTTTTCGAGAATGGGCAGACTCACCCAGTCGCGTATGCATCGCGTACCTTCACCAAGACTGAGCAAGGCTACAACCAATTGTTAAAATAGGCTTTGGTACTTGTGTTTGGTGTGAAGAAATTTCATTATTACCTCTACACCAGACCAACCATTTTTTTCCACCGACCACAAACATTTGGAAACCAAATTTGGCAGACAGGCGTTCGGACTACTGGAGCCGCTAGACTTCATCGATGGACGGTATTATTAAGGGCGCATACGTTCATCCTGAAGTTCAGGCCGCCAGTTGATAATGTCGAAGCTGACTGGTTGTCACGACTTCCACTACAACAATCAGGAGTGGATAGGTCAAAAGAAAGTTTTTGGTATTGCCTTTCGACACCATGCCAGTAAGCAGCAGACAAATTAGGGCAGAAACGACACGACATTTAGCTCTTCGTGAAGTAGTGAAATGCATTCTGCACGGTTGGTCGAGCTGAGTATCGGAAGAGATGGAACCACTTCTTTGTAGGAAGCTTGAACGGTCTCCATATCAATGGCGCGTCATGCTAGGAATGAGTGTTGGTCCGCAGAAATACCAAGAGTTCGTATTAGATAAAGTGCATCACAGGCACCCCAGAGTACAAGAACAAAATAACTAGCTTGAAGCTATGTGTGGTGGCCAAACATAGAGAAATATTTAGAAGGCTCCTCATGCGAATTGTGCACGGAAGTGCACACCTTGCCAGTAAAAGAGCCAATTCGCCCATGGGCCTGCCATACGCGACGTTGGTAGCGAGTGCACGTCGACTTTGTCCGCCCACTCAAACACTTTGACGTGATTGTCGGTGCACATTCGAAGTGGCCGGAAGTGTTAACAATGACGTCAATTTCCACACAAGCTACAATTTCATATCTGCACGATGTTGTATCTAGATTCAGCTTTCCCGGGACCCTAGTGTCTGGCTACGGTACTCAGATCACATCTGCTGAATTTCAGTCGTATGTTCAGGGCATCGGCCCGAGACACGTGCCAACCGCACCATACCGTCCAAGCAGGAACGGCTTGGTGGAGCTGTTCGTCCAGACACTGAAGTCAGCGCTCCGAAAAGAAAGCGGATTTTTCGAGCTACCAGATTTTCTGCTAGACGTCATGTTCTCATTACGTCAATATGTTCTATCAAAGCCGAACAATGGCCCAGGTGAACCTTCGTGGTTTCTACAGTAATCAGTAAATGTACATTTATACGATTACCACCATTTACAGTTATCAACTATACCAAACCGAATATACAGCCTACGGTTGTAACATTTATAAAAAAGCAGTTATGATAGATAGTACATAAGTGCGACTTTTGTGACTATACATCATTAAAATGTAAGCGCAAGTGAAACATCGAATACGCTGCTAGCGATGTTGTTCTGAGGAACTCTGGATGCACCTCTAGACACAAAAGAAAAAGAAAACGCGTGCCAAATGATAACTTACGGCTCTTCGACTTCTGAGGCTGCAGAAAAAAAACAAGCATGATGTAATGTCAAAAAATGTGGGACCTTAATTGGAGAATTCTATGCACTATTTTGACACTCCTTATGTACCATTGCTTGAAAGAGATGTAGCGCCTCCAGGTCGGAGTATCAACGCTTGTGCAGCATGTGATACACGTTTCTCCGAAGCTGTTGATTGGTGATTACTATTCCTTCTTTACAGGCATATACAGTAAATCGCTCTTCGAGAAAGCACTTAACTCGGACACATTTTCTGGAAGAATCCGCGTATTGTTTCGCGACTTCTTTTCAAGATGTTCCTTAAACATATTTATAATGGAATATAACAAAAATGAAGCACAAGCGCGTGTGAAAGAGCTCAGTCGAGGTTCAGACATTGCCGAAGAGAGCCTGAGGACCTTTTAAATACACATGAATATTTTGAGAAAATATGGGCCACCTGAAGGCAGTACGTCGTCAACCTGAAATTAAAATAACCACCCTTGTTGTGGCGTCCATGAATTACACACGGTTGGCTCACGATGACTATAACTGCATGAGCCTTGTGGTTTGTCGGTGAAGTCTGTTTAAAATTTCGCAGTACTTACTTATATGCTAACTTAAAAACTTGCCAGGCCAAACTGTCGTGCGAGTTCAATATGTCCGCACAAAATTGCCAACACTATGTCAGTTACATTACAGCGTAGGGTCCTGACGTGCTACGCCTTCACGGTGCGCGCATACTTGACGAGCCTTTATGGTTTGACGTCGTAATAAACATACTTGAAAATTTGGCGCTCTTTCTGAAATTTATGTTTTGTCATTTTTTTTATATTGCGTGGCTTTTGCTTGTTGAGGGTGCAAGAGGCCTAAATGGCTTATTCGTATTCCAGCACAAATTCGCTCGCAGTGCCCTCTCGGGAACTTCAAGCATAAATAGACGAACACTTACTCGGGGACAAATGGTCTGGAGGAGGAGGTGGTGGGAAGGAAGGCACATATGGGATCGCCTCTGAAACAGAGGGAAAAAAATTCGGCAGGTCCCAGTCATTCTGCGAGTCAAAGTCATGCGAAGCAGTAGGCGAGTCTATACAGCAATTTTTTTTTCATTGCTTTGAGTCAAGTGTTGCGAGTTGGATCGACTCTTTCGTGCATCTTGAGTAGCTATCGGTGTATTGTGGACAGGCCGTAGCGAGGAATTCTTTCAGGAGAGGGAAGGGGATCACTTCCGGAAGGCCTTAACTATTTCAGGAAAACACCCATTTTCAGGAACGTGCCTATATGAGGCAGCAACAGCTAGGGTAGGGGGGGGGGGAGAAGATACTAGGCATCTCCCTCCAACCCTTACTACGGGATTGATCGTTGCATTACGAGGTACCTCAAGTACACCGACGCTCAAAAAGTATGTATGGTAAGAAGTAACGTCGGCACCAACGTTGCAGCACAGAAGTGGGATATATCACAACGAACTACATATCACACATGTGCACATCATAGGAAGCGGTTTTACCAGTATTCTTCTGAGTTGAGCAATGGTTGACAATAGCTTTCTGAGTCATAGTAGTTAATATGCAACGTTCCTTACATTGTAATAAAGGTCGGTAGTTAACACTGCACCCACAGTTGAAGCTACCGTGATGTGACGCTATTATAGGGACTTTTTCGTAAGCACTTTCAGGAACTAGCGTAGCCCTGTTGTAGAATACTTGGACTGCCACACAGAATGCATGGGTTGCGTTCTAGCTCAAACCATCATCTTAAATCTTACCTCGCTGCTATATTTCCCTCAACGATAACTCTGACGATGCTTGCACCGCATTTTCTGTTTCTGAGTTGATACAAGCTCTTAATCCCCTGCAGCTCATGCACGCATCCCTTGAGCTTTGGCATACGGGTAGGTGCTGCACGTGGTTGAAGGAAACGGTTCCATGACGTAATAATATTAATATCTGGAGATTTAAGTCCCAAAACCACGACATGATTATGAGAGACGCCGTAGGGCAGGGCTCCGCAAATTTTGACCATCTGGTGTTCTTTAACGTGCGCTGACATCGCACAGCACACGCGCCTTTAGCATGTCGCCTCCATCGAAATACGACCGCCGCACCCGCGATCAAACCCGCGACCTTCAGGTCACCAGCCGAGCACCCAAACCGCTACACCACTGCGGCGGACTCCAGGACGTACGCAACGAGCATCTCAGGCTATCGGCGAAATAACCTGTTCATCGTGTTCGTGATACACTAATGCCCTTCTATCCATATTTTGGTGTGTGTCAAGTGAAGCAGACGACTCTGAGAGCGCCAAGGCGAAGGCGTGCTAGATAGATAGATAGATAGATAGATAGATAGATAGATAGATAGATAGATAGATAGATAGATAGATAGATAGATAGATAGATAGATAGATAGATAGATAGATAGATAGATAGATAGATAGATAGATAAAAAAATTCGGCAGATCACACGTAACAAAGGATTCGGTATCATGCGAAAGATGCCGAGGGAAGGTATCTGCTGTGTAATTTTTTTGTTGCGGGAAACGTTATTAAATGACGCTAAACATATGTACAAATGTCATACACACAGACATGTGTATGGAACAGTGACATATGCTTTATATAACGAAATTTTCACATTTGCGTAACGATGCCATGAGCAACATGTGCATTACCAACAGCAGAAGCGGTAAGATGAAATGTAAAGCATGTGCTTGCGAGGATAGCCCTGGATAGTGCTATATCGCCATCTGCAGTGGACGCTGCTTAACTACAGTTGACGCTTACACGAAGTGGCGCTTCTATCATTGAAGTACATATGCAATGTTTATAAAATTAGATGGGCAGCACTGGCACTACAGTTGACGTTTCACCAACATTAATCTGCCCAGGGTCTTTTTCCAAAGCAGTTCCGAGACATGGCGTGGCTCTGTGGTAGAGTACTAAATTGTCATGCAGAATTTTCGGGTTGGGTTTGTGGTACGAGCATAACATTTATTCTTTGAATTCATCGGGTCAACGCTGGCGATGTCGATTTTTCTTAAAGCTCTCGCATTTAAATTACCAATGTCTGTACCTGCCGTACCTCGGTATATATAAAATGGCAAACACCTGTGGCGCATACCAGCATACCGCGGCCTGCGGTATACGGGTATGTGTCACACGACACGTGTCTGAAGGAAAGTGTTTGACGTCCTACGCGACGGGATTTTCACATTATTCGTGTCATGACTAGACAGTCGTAATTGTAAACCTGCGTTACCCTCCCATACTAAGTTTGATCTACCCTAAGTTAAGGAGGAGGTCACGAAAGCACCCGAAGCGCTCAAAGTACCTGCATTACGCAAAGAAATGCTTCACATTTAGTAGATAGATAGATAGATAGATAGATAGATAGATAGATAGATAGATAGATAGATAGATAGATAGACAGACAGACAGACAGACAGACAGACAGACAGACAGACAGACAGACAGACAGACAGATAGATAGATAGATAGATAGATAGATAGATAGATAGATAGATAGATAGATAGATAGATAGATAGATAGATAGATAGATAGATAGATAGATAGAAACGGTCAAAGTGCATGCAGTTCGCTAAGAAATCATTTGCATTTAAGGGACGTGGGCAATGAAACGTGATTTCCAAATTTATTCAGGAGACCTAGCTTTCGGAGTTTCTCTTGTTTCAGGAAATTTTGGGATGATCCTTTGCAAAGGAAGTCAGAGCCCTCATTGTCGATTTAGCGGTAAGTGCTAAAGAAATCCGTCACCACTACGTCGGTTGATGGGGTGGCGTCAAGCAACCCAGGGGAACGTTCAAATAATCTATAGTGCCGCCAGTGATGGTGCAACCCTCACATCATAAATGGTGTCCTTACAAAATGTAACCGGGCGTAAACAATCCCCGTCCTGAAAACGCCCGAAGCCTCTTAAAGAGCCGCCATCAACGAGCTAGAGGAATGGCAAGCACTAAGGAAAAATGTACGTATTGTTTCGGGAAAGACAGCCACGGGATGGACAATATACAGATTATTTTTACCACTGCGCATACATCCAGAACTGGCAAGCACGAGCCCCTTGCGACAGTTTTTCCCGAACGTTCTCATTGTCTTAACCACATTCGAGGCGTCTTCGATCAAGAGTAGTACAGCTGCTGCCGTTGCGTGGCGGTATTGTCTGAGGGCACCTTAATGGTCGCGGGACATTGTATGACTTTTCATATGTCTCCTTACAAGGCACGCACCTGTGGCCTAGCTGTCAAAGCAACGGGAATCGGCGCTATAGACCCAGAGTTCGCATTTATCTACAGAATTCTTTCAAGTGTTGCTGTTCAACTGTTTCCTTCAGAACCCCAGGCCTTCGTGGACAACTTTTGCCCTGTGTGATCGCCACTTTTGTGTGGCCTCATACGTGGCTGCGCACACGTCGTATGCATTTGCTGAGATTCGGGGACAATTTGACCAAGCTCACGAGTTCCATTCCTTGTACAATAAATATTTAGAACTTACCCATCTTCTGGTTTCTCTGCGGTAGCCTTTGCAGCCAATGAACGGCTCAGTAGATCCGCAGATGTCCGAGCAGTTATTACAAGGCCACGGTAGAATTTCCCTCTTGTTCGGTAGAGAGAAGAGCTGGAAATAGGCAGCCAAATATAAGTTCAAGCTTTTTCAGGTGGATCATTCAACAAACAAGGAACACATCGCG